>ML096679.1:6773-23957 GCA_003697995.1 Taxidea taxus jeffersonii | reverse complement strand
AAAACTATCTGGCAGGGACTTTCGTGGATAGGATGAGCAACACACTGCATTTTAGAATAGTATATGGTAAGAACCAAGGTAATGAAATAACATTTGAGACTTCTGGATATTTCTCAGTCTAGGTAAGAATGTGGCTTTATATAAGGTGGCCCTCCTGGCTTACTCATCTACATGATGACAGGAATTGTCATTTTCAAGGTCTCATATGTGCAGGGTGAGAAAGAAATGGCCCCATGGAGTAGAAATCTACAGTAAAATATGGGTTAATCCCACAGCCAGTTTCAGAAGAGAGTACTGTCTGGGTTGTTGGGAATAACCAGGTCCCAGTCTCCAGTCCTAGGCTTGGCTACATTCCTGTAAGGCCCCAGGCATAGGCTGAACAGTGTATCCTCTTCAGTTGGTCAATCACTTTGTCTCCAGACAGAGAGGCTGCCCCTGAAAACTGTAACCCACAGGGCAGGTATCCCAGCTCCAGTGTGGGAAACAAGCCTTCAGTCTGGGGCCAGGATCAGAGCTGTGTCGCAGATCAGTTCTATCTGTGCATCCCAGCCCACTCTTTACATTGCCTCCCCTCTAGATTAATGGCTTAGGATTTGACAGAATGGTTGTAGCCACTTTCTGGGGCCATCAGAGACTTAGCTACATCCTCATCTCACACTAATATTTCAACTTTGATGAGGTTGAAATAACTCCTTTCATTTCTAGCACATCATTGCATTCTACTCCTGCCCTTCAGAGTAAGTTAAACATTTTCAACTGGAGATCCAGGGCTAAGAAGGCATGGAGAATGGGCCTGTGACCAGTTGAGAGGTGTACAAAAGGCATCAGATTGTAGGGCCATCTTACACAGTGAGTTTTTGATTCAACAGAATGTGGATTGTATTAACAGACTTTTTTATTACAAGCAACACAAACTAACCTGGGCTAACTTAAAGAAAAAAAAAAAAAAGCAACATTTGAATGGATGCGAAGTAGGTCCTAGAACTGAAAGAAAAGTAAAGCGAACAGATTTCCAGACCAAGACAGCTCTAGGAATACAAGAAACAGAAATGGATAGACAGTTCACATCATAGTATCACTTCTGGGATGAATCCACTTCAGACATTTTCTGGTCTTTACTGTTCAGCTAATTATTCAAATTCCCAAGAGAGTGTCTGATTGGCTGGCTTGGATTATAAACCTACCCCTTGGCTTTGATGAGAGTGACTGACTTCAAACGAATCAGCAAGACAGATATTTCTGCTTCTATAGGCTGAGGGATTTATAACAAGAAGCCATATTGTGGATAGTAGATTATAATAACAAAGGGGATTTGAAAATGAGGATGACACATTGATTTGGAATGTTTTCTCATCTGTATTTACTTATTCCTAAATATATTCCTTCATGCTTTCTTTCTCAAGTGGAGGACCAGCTGCTGCCACCTTTTATTTTCTTTGTCTCTGTTCCTGATTTCTTTCTTTTCCTGAACCACTCTAATCTACTCTTGTATTTTCTCTCTAATGCTTCTTTCTCTAACCCTATTTCATCTCTCCCTTTCTTTTCCTTATTTGGTCTTATAGTCCATAACTTCTGTTCCTTTTCCTGAAATTCCCTTTCTTTCTCCTCTTCCAAATCAACATCCTAGTGCCTCACTCCCAAGCTTTTTTCTCTTCACTGCTAATCCCCAATGTGTTTTTACTGACGTGTGGTCCAGAAGGCACAATCCCCAAGGGGCCCCTCTCCATGCAAGTGATGTGCAAAGCAGCAGCTATCATTGCTCACCAAGTGCCTTGTGACCCATAATTCAATGGGTAAGAACCCTGCCAGTGAAACTTCACATAGATATGTTTGTATGTATATAGAGATGTGTGACCATGCTCAAGGCAACTAGTTTATTCAATAGAGGGATGCTTGGATTTTTTTTTTTTTTCTGGTAAGGAAGAGTTAAGTTGAAAGCTTTTCCTGAATTCATTTATTTACTAAGTTAACAAGATCCTAAGAAGTTACATAAAGAAAATAGATTATATTGAAGAGAGAAACAGGGACAAGAGACCAGCAAAGCATTAGGCATTAGCATATCCTGCTGACACATTATTGATAGCAGACACAAAGAATGTATTATGGATGCAGTGATAGAACAGAAAGCTGAACCAGGAAAGAGATGGCAATAAATGGTAATAAAATCCAAGTGATTCATATTTTTAAATGAAAGGAAGTAGAAGTAGGTCAATGTACGTATGTGAAAGAGCAAGAAGATGGAAGACAAGATATCATGGTGGAAACAAATAGACCAGAAATTTTAGAAGCTGTTCTTGCATTATTAATAAAGCATTATGTATTAAACCACAAACAGGGAATATGCAATTATATTGCTCAGATGCAGTGCCTGTAGTATTTTAGAAAAATAAAAGCCAGACAGAGTTACAGTAGTATCTTTAAAAAAATTTAATTTCAAAAATCAAGTGCTTGATCAAAGGAATTGGAAGAATTCAAATAGATGAAGTGAGGAACAGTAGTAAGTGATACAGATCTTGAGCAGGAAGAGCAATTTTTTTAAAGACTTTATTTATTTATTTGACACAGAGAGAGAGAGATCACAAGTAGGCAGAGAGGCAGGCAGAGAGAGGGGGAAGCAGGCTCCCTGCTGAGCAGAGAGCCCAATGTGGGGCTCGATCCCAGGACCCTGAGATCATGACCTGAGCCAAAGGCAGAGGCTCAACCCACTGAGCCACCCAGGTGCCCCAGGAAGAGCAATTTTAAATGGTACTACCAGTTTAACAATTGTCAAAAACGAAAATCAAGATGGTCCTGTATACCTTGAGTGTCGGGGGATCAACCTGGCCTAAAAAAGAACAGACGCACCTGCTGTTGCCAAGTCCTCAGCTAGGTACCTTACATATACTTCTTATTTAAGCCTCACTGTACATAAAAGTGAAGTCAAGGGCCCAGAATGATATCCATTGAGAGGGAAAAAGCAGAGGGAATTTTCTGAGCCAGTTCCAAAGTCATAACACTGAGGGGGAATAACTTCAGTTTTGTCAAGTCAGAGTGAAAAGCCAAAGGCAGCAGACATAGGATATTGTCAGAGGTAAATCACCCAGCTCAGATTGTTTTGTCTTTATTGCAAGGTCAGAGGGCTACAGCATGCTGGCCAAATGTTTTCAACCATGGAAATCCCCTAACTTTCCAATGGCTGCAATCCCATAGCTCCAAAGTTTTATTCACAGGATGGCTTTCTTCCAGGTTTCAAATCTCTCCAAGTTGATTAATCATTTTCATCTTCTGACTCATTCAGGTCTCTAGAACATAGCTGGATACTGGATAGGTTGTTTAGATCAAGGAGGTCAGATAAATTGGCTTGTTGGTCTATAGAAAAATCTAGAAGATATTGCCGAAACATTTAAGCATACTGTCCTCAGATGCTAGTATATATGGGCTATGGCTGGAGGCTGTTGGCTCGTTCATGTGTTTGAAGTAAGATAGTTTCTTGTGCATTAGGAAACCTAGATATGTGTGGGTATTTTAGTTCCTTAATGTAAGGTTTAGTATTGTAGGCCACTTAGCCAGTAAAATTCCATCATGACAGCTTAGATTTATATCTCTTTAGATGGACTATGGGTCAGATCATAACCCCCTAATAATAATAAGAGCAAACACACATATTTTGCTTATTATTTGTGAGGCACTATACTTGTTTTCCCTAAGAGACTCTTACATGCAGGACTAAAATATTAGTTCTGGTTGTCTAAGCCAAGATCATATATATTGATTACATTATTTCTTCTGGGCAATATTCCTCATCATGAAATTTATTTTAGAAGAAATATTTATTTTTAGATTCATGATTATATTTTTAAGTTATACTGGAAAGTCTGCTTCTCTTGCTTTTGTAATGTTTTATTTTATTTTTTTAAAGATCTTATTTATTTATTTGACAGACAGAGATCACAAGTAGACAGACAGAGAGAGAGGGGGAAGCAGGCTTCCTGCCGAGCAGAGAGCCCGATGCGGAACTCGATCCCAGGACCCTGGGATCATGTCCTGAACTGAAGGCAGAGGTTTTAACCCACTGGGCCACCCAGGCACCCCTGTAATGTTTTAATCTCCTGGTTTATTCATTCATTTCACAGACATTTATTAAGGACCTGAATGTACTGTTCATGGAGACATCACCCCGACGTGAAGTTATATGTGTTAATGCTTTGCGATTGGTATGAGTGAAATACTTTGAGAAAGCACAGGGGAAGCAGCACATATTTCTGCAAAGGAAACACTTGAGTTGGAACTTCAAGAATATATAGAAAGTGTCCTGACAGAGGGGGAAGAACATCCTTAACAGAGGGAACAGCATGTGTAAATGCAAAGAGGTCTGAAAGAGCATAGCATGTTCAGGGTAGAATAAGGCATTTTAAAAAATGGGGCTGTGGCCAAAAAAATGAGACAAATTGGAGTAAGTTGGGATAAGCTTGTGATGGACCTTGTATTGTACATTAAGCCATTAACCTGTAAGCTCACGGATGTTTTAAAGAAAGAGTAACTTCACTTGACTATGTTTTCAGGAAGAAAATTCTTGATGATAAGTGTGGAATGGGAGAAGAGGGTAAACAAGGGACCAGTTAGAAAGCTGTTGCCTAGTCTAGAAGTGGCCATGGGGGCTGGGGGCAAAAAAGTAAGGGGACAGATTAGAGACGCGTCTCAGAAGTCAAGTGGACAGACTGTAATGACTGGTGAGATACAGGGCTTGAGGTTTAGACAACACAGGGGTAGGGACTTGGGTCTCTGGGTGGTTCATGATGCTTTCAATGGAAATCCGGAGGAAAGGTAACCTTGCAGGTGATGAGGTCACTTTGTGACATGTTGAGTTGAGATTAAGGTGCTAATGAGGTGAGACATTGGGGTTGAGAAGTCCAGCAGGTGATCAGAGCATAGGTCAAGAAAGAGATCAGCTGAGCAGTCCCTGAAGTACTTGAAGCTGATTAGATCAATGACGCAGAAGAAAAAGGGGGCCAGTAGAGAGTATATTCTGTTCAGACTGTAGATCAGGAATCTGTTTGTGCTATGTCGAGAGTTTTAGGGCTCACTAATTGGCTGTTTCACAACCGTGTTTGTCATTTCAGTGCAAGACATCCTTGGGATTCTGTTCTTTTTCTGTACATGACTAATAAATTTCATAAGGAGGTTAGAAGCCTCAGTCAAGGGCACCTGGGTGGCTCAGTGGGTTAAAGCCCCTGCCTTCGGCTCAGGTCATGATCCCAGGGTCCTGGGATCAAGTCCCGCATCGAGCTCTCTGCTCAGCAGGGAGCCTGCTTCCTCCTCTCTCTCTGCCTGCCTCCCTACTTGTGATCTCCGTCTGTCAAATAAATAAATAAAATCTTTAAAAAAAAAAAAGAAGAAGAAGAAGAAGAAGCCTCAGTCAAAGGCTAGGAGGACACTGACCCCCTGTAGGCCGTTATCTGTGTGTGTTATTTTCAGGAGGAGCTGGAGAATCGTTCTCAGAGACACAGAAACACATGTTCCCACTCAGCTTTCCCCAGCTGACCTGGATTCCAAAGACTGGCGGGCCCTATAGAGATTTGCAGGCCTTCACACAAAAGGAGTGTCATTTGTATGCAGCCCCTTAACTAATTGTAACAGTCTGTTCCTGAGTCTCTGAGAAAGCACACAAATTGCTTCTCCAGTGTGTGTTCTTTTTCAAGGACACCTGTATGACCCTTCATCAAATCAGCTGACCTCTCCCCTCCTTTATTCACCTGCTATTTCAATTATGTGAGCAGTGATGTATCTGCCACAAAAACTCCCTGTCCTGGGAAATTTCTGCAGGAGAGAATGATTGAAAAAAATATTTCTGCTTTTGAGCCAGCTCTGGGGTTTAAATCTCTTCCAGCCTACAGAGCACCTGGATTCAAGTGTCTGTTCTCTCTTGACTTGGGAAGAATGAGCTGCATCTTGAACTGAAGCTCTTAAGCATATTTAGAAACTCTGAGTCTATTTCCTCCTGCTATTCACTGCAGCAATGAAAAATAAACGAATTCAGATAGTCCAGAGCCGGTCTTAAATATCACAGGATGGGGCCCAGCAGTGGGCTGGAATTTACGAGCCTGATTGTAAGGCCATATATGGAACTGTCTTATGCAGAGGCTGCTGGAGCCCCCTCCCTCACAGCCATACTTTCCATTTGCAATGCTAATTGACTTAACCATGACTTTTTCTCTTGTTTCGCATTGTCCCTAACTTCTAGTACCTTATACCTGAGAGGCCTCTGATGAGTATTTGTCTCCTGGTTAGATTTTCCCAGTTGTTAGCATATGGCGGCCTCTGAGCTCCTTGAATGCAATCAACTTTGCTAATAGCAAAGGAAAGGTACATGTATTGACTCAAAGTCACAGGTTGGTGATCATGGGATCCACTGGCCCACAGACGTACTTTACTCTGATGTCTCAATGATGCCTTTAAGAAAATATGAATTCAGCGTCAGTATTAAAAAAATTGAGACTTGAGTAAAAATCCAGGTTTTTGACTTCTGCTAAAAATTGGAAGATCTAGGGCGCCTGGGTGGCTCAGTGGGTTAAAGCCTCTGCCTTCGGCTCAGGTCATGATTCCAGGGTCCTGGGATCAAGCCCCACATCGGGCTCTCTGCTCAGCAGGGAGCCTGCTTCCCCCTCTCTCTCTGCCTGCCTCTCTGCCTACTTGTGATCTCTGTCTGATAAATAAATAAAATATTTTTTTAAAAAAATTGGAAGATCTACAACATTGGGCTGCATTCTTATAGGTTGACAACTGATTAGACCTGCATAACTCTGCCCCCTTTAGACTGGGCATGCCTCCCCTGTTTGCCAAAGTTTCCACTGCTTCCTACTTTTCTTATACTTGACCCACCTCCCTCGTATGTAGACTCTACTAGTAAAATTATTTAGAAGTTATATGATGTTTTCAAAGTTATATGATGTTTTAAAATGTATCGAGTCTTTATTGACATATAATTGAGATAATAATTTGCATACCAGAAAAGTCACACAGGTGAAGTGGAAAATTCAGTTTTTTTGGTTTATCCAGAGTTCTGATATTACCACTATTGAATTAAAACAAATTTCCAGCCCCAAAAGAAATCCTGTACCCATCAGCAGTTACTTCCTGTTCCTTCCCCCGGCCACCCTCTACCACACCACTAGGCAACCACTAATCTACTTTTCATCCCCATGGAGTTCAGTTGTTTCCACTTTTTAGCTGTTACAAATAATGCTTCCATGAACATTTGTACACAAGTTTTGGCAAAGACATGTTTTCATTTCCCTTGGGAGTGTACCTAGGAGTGGCAATGTTGGGTCTTTTTCAGTGGGTGGTGTGGGTCTTATGTTAACTCTATGTTTTAGCATTTTGAGGAACTGCCAAATTGCTTCCCAGAGTGGCTGTACCACTTCACATTTCCACCATCAGTGTGTGAGGGTTCTAGTTTCTCTACATCCTTACCAGGACTTTTTATTGTTCATCTTATAGCCATGCTAGTTGTGAATTGGCATTTCAGTGTGGATTTGATTTAAATGTGTGTGTGTATATATATATTTGTGTGTGTGTGTGTGTGTGTTTACAAAATGGAATTTGTTACTTTTTATAAGGCAATATCACTGATCGATTATGCTCACCCTCACTCATCCCTGGAACTCTCAGCTTGGTCTCAGCTCTTATGGCCGGACCACATCAAGTACTGCTGTGTTATCCCAGGCTGTGGTCTGCGGGGCCCTCAGGAATGGAATTAGTGCCCTTATAAGGGAACCTACAGGGAACGCTGTTGCTCTTTCTGCCATGTGAGGCTACATTGAGAAGTAGGCAGTCTACAGTGTGGAAAAGAACCAGAACCCGACCCTGGTAACACCCTGATCTTGAACATCCCAGCCTCCAGAACTGTGAGAAATAAAATTCTGTTGGTCATGAGCCATGCAGTGAACTGTAGTTCGTTGGAGCAACCCCAGCAGACCAAGACACTGACCTTCCGTGGAAAGGGTACTTGTCCTGCTCCAGACTCAGATTCTACTTCTGCCCCGGGAAGCTGTGCTTCTCCGCAGTCCATTTTTTTTCTCTCTCACTGAGCCCTACCCGACTCTAGTACCCAACTTTGATATATTTTCTTTATCTCATCGCTCTCTTCTTTCATTCACTGCTCACTTTCTTCTTTCACTCTTTCTCACTTCTACCCACCCATTCCGGCAGTCCCGCCCAGGGTCACTGACCCAGTCCTAAAACTCTGAAGCCTCCTTTGTAATCATTTCCAGCCAGAAGAACCACACGAGGCTGCGTTGTTCAGCAGAGTCTGTTATAATCATCAGATGTTTCAACAATCTCCTTTCAAATATTCTGTTCCGTTTTCCCCTTAAATATACTTTACTGACAAGGTTTGTAGTTGAGCAAATTTGGCTTCCCTAGAGTATAATTCACTACACGAATGAAACAATGGAAGGTCTCAGGTTGGATGTGTAAAAGCTACATCAGCCTCGTCGTTCTGGCCCACTACCTTTCCTATTTTCACATAGTCTGCCAGGCCAGAGCCTGACCACGAGAGCGTCCACATGGCCGTCTGGAGCAGGGAGACCTTTTTTGCTAAGTGTCACACTGAAATTGTGCAGGAACCCCCAGCCTCTCTTTATCAGCAGCAGTGGTTTTTATAGGGCACCCCTTATTACCTTGGGTGTTACATCTGCAATCTTAAAGATCGCCTTGGATCTTGGGTTTCCTTCACCTCAGAACAGGCCTCGTTGTATATGGTCAGAGCCACAGCCTGTGCCTGTTCTGGCCTTAATGATTAGGATGACTTAAAACAGCACCTTTCACCCCAGGATCTGGAAGCCTTTAAGAGCCTCAACTTCATGCTGCTTACCCAACTGCTTGAGGATGGACAGACCATAAACAGGAACTTCTGGTGACTGTCTGTTCAGGGAGAATGGACAGAAAGAGAGGACGGAGTGCCCCAGCATCAGAGACCACTAGGACTACAGGCCTATCCTGTGTGCTGCTTCGATCCATATGCATAATGAGATACCTCATTAGAAGGGCTTTACTCATCAAATACTAGGAGGTAAAATGGTAAGAAAGGATGATTATTTCTCTAAAGAAGTTAGAGGTTTCACCTGGCACAGCAACTGGCTCTTTATGGTGAGTCACTAATAGAATAAAGTGTCCAGAGTACAAAAGGCCTTTTGTTTTCATGTGGCCTAATATTTGCTCACATCCCTGCCTTCATTTACTTCTCAAGGAAAACAGGTTCTATTCTCATACCCATCCCAACTCACTCATAAATGATGCCAGAACTCAAGAACTTGAACCCATGGAAAGCTTGCCTTGATGTTTTTCTTTCTATAGATTTATAGGACTGTTTTTTCTTCCCCCCTTTACTGAAGGTATCAGAGAAAGAAAGGATATCTAACTTACCTTTGTGTTAATTAGGATGAGAAGAAGCCGAGAAGGAAAACCAAAGGAACTAGCATTTGCTTCACCTCAGGCCCTGTGTTGGTCACTTTATATAGATTATCTCATTAAACTAAAATAAAACCCCATTCTTAGGTGATGTGTCTACTGAGAAAAGCAGTTCCAGGGAGCTTGCCGTCTTTGCATGTTTATTGTTTGTTCTGTTAGCCAGTAGCTGTATGTTATCACGGCCTTAAATGCCAAGGCTCCCCAGAGCCTGTTCTATAACATCTTGTCGTCTTTCCCTTTCAGTGGGGCTCTGGTACATTGACAAATCCAAATGGCACGTTCTTCCATCTTGTAAGCTGTTAGTCAGCATTGGGACTCAGCAATGAATAACTTTCTTTTTCTCTCTCCATTTCTTCCTCCCTCTTTGTATTCTTTCTCCTTTATTATGAGAAAAATATATTAATGCTCTTTTAAAATTGTCACTCATAACGTAAGGAAAAAATATTTGGTTTCATCATTTTGGCAAAATCTAATAAATACCAGTTCCATTTAAATTTAAGTTCTTGGGACGCCTGGGTGGCTCAGTTGGTTAAGAGGCTGCCTTCGGCTCAGGTCATGATCCCAGCGTCCTGGGATCGAGTCCCACACCGGGCTCCTTGCTCGGCAGGGAGCCTGCTTCTCCCTCTGCCTCTGCCTGCCTCTTTGTCTGCCTGTGCTCACTCTCTCTCTCTCTCTCTCTCTCTAATAAATAAATAACAAAAATAAATAGACAAATAAATTTAAGTTCTTTGGGGTCTCAGATTTTATTATTTATTTATTTGAGAAAGAGAGAGAGAAAGAGAAGACGATGAGAAGGAGGAGCAGAGGGAGAGAGAGAGAGACAAGCAGACTCCATGCTGGGTGCAGAGCCCAGTGTGGGGCTTGATCTCACGACCCTGGGAACATGACCTGAGCCAAAACTGAGAGTTGGAGACTTAACTAATTGAGCCACCTAGGCATCCCAGATTTTATGTTTAAAAACTTGTTTCTCTCCACCTTCTCTCTACTGTACTCCAGGCAGCTCAGACCATGTGTATTTCCCCACCACTCAAAAGACCATCACATGGTTCCTCTGCCCCATCGTGTCTTTCTCTTCATGAATTCTGGAGTCAGAATTCATACTCTACCCCCGTCACTTCTGGCTGTGTGACCTTGGACATGCACTGCCTCAGTTTCCTTATCAAAGGACACTCATTGGATTAATATCAGGATTAAGTGACCTGTAGTGTCCACCCTGTCTCCAGATGGCCCCTACTTGGGTTAGTGCTCTACACAGCTGACAGATCAGTTTGTCTCAGCCTGGCCACACCTTGCCTCTCATGCTCCTCTGGCTCCTATCTCCTGTGCTTTGGCTCTGAGGTACATCCAGGCTAGTCCGCACTGTCCTTTCCAGACCCATCTCTCCCTCCTCCCCACCATAAACTCCTGTCCTCCAGCCAGCCTGGGCTAGTCATCATTCCCTAAAGATGTATTTGCCTTCTATACATTACACTTGGCTTAGTCCATCCTGTTTGCCCCAGGTGAGTTTCTTTTCTCATCTTTGCCTGTCAAAAAATCCCATCACCCTTCAAGGTACCCTTCCTAGCCGCCCTAGCTAGGTAGCAGAGGTGACCTCCAGTCTCTGAACTCCTGGGTATAGCAGATTGCCCGGAAAATGAAAATAATAGCAGATCTCATTTCCCCTTCTAGGTTGTGAGCCCTGAGAAAGTAGGCAGTCTACTTTTTCATACATGTCAGTGCTTAATAAATATTGAACAGATAAATAATAAAGCTCTCCTTGCCACCATTTTGTCTTCTCAATATAAATTTGATCGTTTCCTCTAATGTCCACACAGAGGAAGATAGAATATATGTGCAATTAGGATTCTGCCTTCCTTCATCAATACACACCTTTTGAGTCCCTGCTAAATGTTAGAAACTATGCTAATTGCTGGGGTTAAAAATGAGAATTATAGCTACAATTTACTGAGCCCTTGCTAGGAATTAGACACTATGCTGAGTAAGTACTTGTCACAATTTCTTACTTAATACTCATGACAACCTTATGAGGACGATATTATTATCATGTAAACTGTAGTTCAGAGAAGTTTGTAACTTGTTCATGTTCACCCAGCTCTAGTCATTGGTGGGGCCGGGATTTGAACCCAGGTTGTCTACCCCCTAACCTGTGCTCTTAGCCAGATAAATAAGATATAGTTCCATTGAGTTATTGAGTGTCCAGTAGCAAAGATATGTGGGCTGGTCCATACCTTCTTCTCTAACACTGACCTTCAACCACCTGGCTTTCCAGCAGTCCCTTTAGCCTTCCAGACTTGTTCCTGCCTCAGGACCCTTGCACCTACCATAGTCCATTCCTGCATGGAATGCTTTCAAACCTGATCTTCACAGCTGCATGTCTCATCATCTTGGCTAGAAAGTCATCTTTTAGAGACTTCCCTGCACTTCCCAGCTAATGTAGCACTCCTCTTTCACACTTCCTCTGTACATTCTCTACCCTGATTACCCTATTTTATTTTCTTCTGGCCATTTATCACTGTGTGAATTGATCACATTTACTTGCTTATATATGTACTGTCTGTTCCCTGCTGGAATTGAAGGCCAGCAGCAATAGGGATTTACTCAGCACTGTATCCCCAGGATCCAGAACAGGGCCTGGTACATAATAGCTGTTTAATGAGTGTTTGTTATATGTTGATGGGACACCTATGAGGCTCAGTCATTTAAGTGTCTGACTCTTAGTCTCAGCTCAGGTCTTGATCGCAGGGTTGTGAGTTCAAGCCCTGTGTTTTGCTCCATACTGGGCATGGAGTCTACTTGAAAAACAAACAAACAAATATTTGTTATGTGTTGAATGAATGAATGAGGGGCGCCTGGGTGGCTCAGTGGATTAAGCCTCTGCCTTTGGCTCAGGTCAAGATCTCGGGGTCCTGGGATCAAGCCCCACATCAGGCTCTCTGCTCAGCAGGGAGCCTGCTTCCCCCTCTCTCTCTGCCTGCCTCTCTGCCTACCTGTGATCTCTTTCTGTCAAATAAATAAATAAAATCTTTTAAAAAAATGAATGAAGTTTGGAGCAGTTAACTGCTTCAAGTTGCGTTCTGCAAAAGCAGATGCTGGATAGACTTTGGATATAAGACATTGCAGGGATCAACGCTTTGTGAAAGGAAGGGAAAGGAGTGGGACTGAGCAGAGGGAGGAACTGAGCTGTGATACAGACCCAACAGAGCTTCTGCCAATCCTGCAACAAGTTCCAGAGTACATGAAAATTTTAAAAGTCCCTGCACTACACTAAAAAAGAACTATCATTATGTTTTAAAATCAGGTTCACTCTGGAACGTGCTGTGGCCTTTATACCCATCCCCTCCCCCACTGTGCCTCTTAGTTAAAGGATGTGATTTACTCCTACAAGGGCATGACCTTGGGCAAGGGGCCCTCTAAAACTAAGGCTGACCTAAAGGAGCTGATGTTGGAGGCCGTCTGCTGACCATAGACCCCATGACTATACAAGTCCTTCCTTGAAGGGGCCTTTGGACAGTGTACTTTAATATCAACCATCTAATGACACCATAAGTAGTGCGTGCCTTATGCATTATTATCACTTGTATTAATTTAAGACATTATCTTCAGAATTAATTTATATCTAAAAGCTGGGACTATCTATGAGAGATTTTAAAGTAAATTGGTACTGGTTATTTTCAAATCACTCACTGCCTTGATTCACATATGATAATTGATGACATTTCCTTCCCCTTTTTTGTGGCCACAATTTTTGGTATTATAATTTTTGAAAATGCACCCCAAACTTGCCTGGAATTATCATGCCTGTTTTCTAGTTAGTGACATATCTTTAAGATGATCACATTTCTTAGCCTTTGCAACTTTCAGTAAACTGAAGTTTCTTTTTTTTTTTTTCTTCTAAGGTATTGTTCAAATTTTTTCCTATGGTAAATTTTCTTGTACAGATCTTTATGTGAAAAGCAACTTTCTGCATGATTTCATATTTTTAATAGTTTCTCTTTTTGGTTAGGTCACTGACATGTGAGAATTAATGAGTAACATAATGGTGAAGTTGTCATGCTTGGTGTTATTTGTATTTTCTAAGGTCTAGAGCTTGCTGATTTTTTTGATCCAGCATTTTCCTTCCTTGGAGAATTGAGTTTCCCTTTGTTCATTTATTTATAGCTCTGCTGTGGGCATGGTTTGGAGCCTTGGTTTTTATTGCTTCAATTGCTCTGCAGTAACTGACATACTATACACATTCCAGGTCCCGTGTTCCATTTACATATGGACATACACTGCTTGGTGACTCAAAGAGACTATAATGAATCCCCTTTATTCCGGGATATCTTTGGGATTCTGGCTCACTGTGTTGGTCTGTTCTCCTTAAACATTGGCCTGACAGCACTGAGTATTGGAAACAACTGACCTTTTACTTCTGCTGGCATTTCATCACCATGGGTGCCTCCCGATCTAATTATGTGTTGATTTGTAATCAACAGAAGCTTCCTCTCATTTAATTTTCTGCTGACTCTATTTTCTCCCTGCTTAGAAACTTTCAGCATTATTATATCAATTTCAATTTCTTAAACAGGTTTCCTTTCATGTTGGCCTGCTTCCAGCCTATTATTTATCTCTTCATTTACTTTGTCAACACATGTTATTTGTTTAAAAGAGCCAAACACAAAGCAAAGGTGCTGATGTGTTGGCGGGCTCTGTGCTGTCATCTGAAATGTTACGGAAAGAACTATTTATGTTGTTACTGCTTGCTATGAATTATCTCAGTGGCCCACAAATCTCTGGTATCTAATATGTACTTGACCTTAAGGAAAAAAAAAATCTGAACCAGAATCCTCACTGAAGTCTGATTTGGCTTCAATAAGAATTCATCAAAAACATAGAAACTGCATTTCCTAGGAAATTGAGGCTTTTTCCTGTATTTGGGAGTGGTAAAGGATACGCCCAAGAACTTGGAACAGATACAGTATTGGCAGACAAACAAAAGGTCTGTAGGGTAGGACTTCCTTTTTATTCCCCAAGCTCTCTCTCCCATTGTCTCAGGGAAGATGGGGCAAATACCCAGACAGAAGCTGCTTCAGTATTGTCTTTTACTGATAGGCTGCTTGTGTTCAGTGATTCCTCTGGCCCATAGTGTCTGCTGGACAGTTGGAGGCTTTTTGAAGCCATTGTATTGTTGGAGAATAATTAGGGTGAATGAAGCAGGGGGTAGGGGTTAACAACAATTCTTTGTTGCAAGCAATTGCTAGTCTTGGCATCAGTATTGGTAACAAGGCCAATCTACTGGAAGGAATCGAAACAAAAGATGGAAAGGTTGCGGTTGGTTTGTCTAATCCATCCAGCAAATCCACCCATGCATAGCCATTGTGCCCTGTGAGCTCTCTGGAAATGCCTTTGGTCACACTGCATTCCAAGCCAATGGGTGGGTGATCTCTGGGCAGTCTTGTACATGAATTTCCTAGAATGCTTCCCATAGCGAAAAAAAGGGGATGCACAGGTGTTGCCTTGGCAATTAATCAGCATACTTCATAAAGAAAATAATCTCCTAACGTTTGGATAGTTGAGTGAGGGCGGTATGAAAAGCTTATCATCTTTCTTTTCGAAGGAGTTGGAGAATATCCTAACACAAAAGAGCTGAGATGTGTTGATTGACACCAAGGTGAAAAAACCTAGGCAGAACCGTGGCCCACGTACTCATTGTTTCCTCCATCCTCTCTAGGTCCTCAGGTTTTGTCCTGATCCTAGGGGTCTTAATTCCTCTCATATTGTGATCTAGAAGAGCCCCAGGCAGGGTGAGGTCCAGCAAACTGGGGTGGCTATAAATTTAATACTTCAGAGGAAGTGGTTCTTTCTGGAAGGCTTTACAAACTAGATGCCTACTTCTCCTCCCCAGTTTGGGGAACTGGACTTACTGCTAAGTTTGAGTCAAGCAGACTTGCAGCTGTTGTTGATCAGATTTGTAATATACCAATGGCACATGGCAGTGGTGCCTTACGTGGGGGACCAGTTGTCTACTTGGAGCCCATCATTCAGATTTTATAGCACTGGTGGGATTGGCTAGTGTATGATGCTACTTATATCCATCTCCCAAATAAGCTTTCCAACAGGGGTTCCAGAGCATGGAGAGGCCTGCCTCAAAAGTTGTTTCAAATTGTGCAACCAATGTTATCCAATCTATCTTTGCCTGTCGCTTATCAAAAAGGACAGAAACGAAGAGGCAGTTTGGGAGTGGAGGCAGGTCTGTCTCCAAGGAGATTTTTGACCAGAGACACATATCCCCCCAAAAGTGAATTTTTTCTCTCACATATTGAGGAGGGCTCTAATCCCATAGCTTGATTTAACCAATGGCGACTCACATTTGTAATCTCAAACCAGGAACATTCAAGATCTCTACTAAACTCTGAGCCATGAGGCAGAGATGGTATACACCTACACATTTTTTTGAGAGTCTGACTCTCTGGGTGTGTGTGTGTGTAAGTGAGGAGTGCTGATTGTCAGAGATTGGGGGAAGGTGGTATAGGGTGTAAGGGAAGGGGGACAGCAGCGTGCTTATTTTCAGTTTGTCAGCTGTCCTGGAAAACTGCCAAAATGAATGAGCTACAACAAGCCTTCAGGGTTTTTGTAAGCCAAGGGGAGGCAAGGCCCCTCCTTTTAAAAGGCGCTGTGGAATTTAGACTCAAAGTTTCATGTGTATTTAGTTTGAGGCAAATGTGAAATCCCAGAACTTTCCTCAAAAAAAAAAAAAAGTTAGCTCCCAAGAATCCAGAGTGGGCCCAGCTCTGTGGACTGAAGTATGTCTTGAGGGAGAAAAAAAAAAAGAGTCCAGCACCACCTTTCCATTTAGCCTCCTGGGTCTGTTTGGCCAGCGGAGAAAGATTGATGAGAACCCTGATTAAGTTTGTTTCCATGGCCTCCAGCAGATTATTGGCAAGGCCTGAAAAAATCCTTTAATATGGGTGATGGGAGTTCCAGTAGTTGGGAGAAGTAAAGGACTAAATCTTCCTGGCCCAAATGTGCCACGACATATACAGACCTAGCAGCCAGCAGTGGGACTGAGCAAAGCTGAGCATTTTTTACAAGACTAGGCACAGGCATCACCCCAAGGGAGAGGGTATCTGGGACATTTAAAATAAGGTGGCTTCCATATGGCAAGAAGAGCTTGTAAACCCAGTGTGGTTATGATTTCTGAAAGGCTGGCTTTTTCTAGGCATGAGTGGTATCCTTTATTGGCAATCATGTTCCGAGTTTGATCCCTCTGCAATGTGACTTTGGTCTGATGTTCACATCATGAAAACTCCAGGCTGTTTGTGCTGTACTCCCATGTTGACATTTGTAGGGAGGGAGGAAATCTGGATAAATAGAGCTCTTTTCTTGGCATTGTTAAAAATATTACTAAAAAGAGCAAAAAGTGTTTTCAGAGCTAAATGGAAGCAAAATCTTCTTTTGGAATTTTGAAAGCCTAGGTAGGTGGCTGGGTAAGCACTTTCTTAAAGTCAGTTGTTTTTAGCCCACAGTGGTTTCTGAGCAGCTTTAAGAGATGCTGATAGAAAACACACAAATACCTCCGCAGTGGCCATCTCTCCTGAGGCTATCCCTCCTGTCCAGGGACTGGAAATTTACATAACTCTTGGGACTTTTCTCAAGAATTACAGTATAGCTGGTCTACCCCAAGCTTTGAATTTCACTCTCAAAAGTGGAAGAACAACTTTTCATTCTAGAACTGGAAGGAGCATTTTTTTTTTTTTT
>RCUC01097867.1:0-10902 GCA_003697995.1 Taxidea taxus jeffersonii | reverse complement strand
CATAATTTGTAGAGCCAGTCACTCTTGGCAAAGTTCTTTTCAGTGATTGCCCAGAGTTCTTGTTTTTGACTATAGGGAAGAGTAACCCCCTCTACCCACGGGCAGAAAATTATCATAGTTAATTATTCTGAATCTAATCTATATATGTCCTTAAGCAGTGTTTCTAAACTTTGACCAGAGAAAGTTTTTGTTAAAACTTGGTGAAATGAGACAAAAAGAACAAAAGACAGTGTAGTTTTTCTTAAATCCAATTTTATTCAAGCTAAAGGCACATCCTTTCTTCAGGATTTATGGTGAGAGAATACAATACTCTATTTCAAGACTCTCATTCAGTTACATAAAAATGTGTTTGCCAAACCTGAGTTTATATCTGAAACATTTTTGAAAATCTACTGGTTAATGAATTGAAGTTGGGTCATTTTTGTGATGTGTGCTTTTGGTCAACAACTCTTTTTCCAGAGATTACGAAAACTCTCATCTTTGAATTTGTTAAGCAGTTAAATTGGTAAGTAGGTGATCCACAAATAGATTGATCAACTGTTCTTTCGTGGCCAGAGGTTTAATGAGAACTGTAATAATCCAGCTAATTGTTACTGTGCATAATGACTCTGTTGCTATATATGATCACTTATAGAGGATTGTACGGTTGGGGGAGACTCAGCCATGCCTCACCTGATTTCTTGGGTTATGAGCATTATTGTTCGGAATTGTTCTGCTATGGAGCCCTCCGCCACATTTCTGTCTGTCGTCAGTATAGAATGTACATATATCTTTAGGTGATGACAGAAGTGAGTTGTAGCTCTGGGTACAAAAATTTAAGAAACCTAACGTTTAATCTTCTGTAAGTTAAGAAAATATTTGTGCAGTTTCTGAGCCTGACCAGTCAATCTTTCGCAGTTTAAGTGCTGTGGAGTGGTGTACTTCACTGACTGGCTGGAAATGACAGAGATGGACTGGCCCCCGGATTCCTGTTGCGTTAGGGAATTCCCAGGATGTTCCAAACAGGCCCACCAGGAAGATCTCAGTGACCTTTATCAAGAGGTAAGGCCATATGTGGTTAACATATCACATATACGAGTTTTCTTATAATGACTTTTTTTTTTTTAAAGATTTTATTTATTTATTTGACAGAGAGCAGGCAGAGGCAGGCAGAGAGAGAGAGGGGAAAGCAGGCTCCCCGCTGAGCAGAGAGCCGGATGTGGGGCTCGATCCCAGGACCCTGGGATCATGACCTGAGCCGAAGGCAGAGGCTTTAACCCATGGAGCCACCCAGGCGCCCCTAATGACTTTTAAATAAAGAACCAACAACATGGCCATGAAATTTTCCTCTTCTAAATACAAAGACCCTTGAAATTTTTCTCTGGTACATGGAGAAACAGGATTAAGCTAAAAATCAGTATAAAAATCCGAACCTTATCACATGTGAACAAAGAAAATTGAGAAAGACCATGTTTAGACTCAACTGGGGTTTAAACTGTATTGTCTAGAACCAGTTTCTCTTGCCTCCTAAGGATCCTTTGAAAACAGGTCCATGCGGGGTATGTAAAGAACTCTGCATATTCAGGAAGACAAGGCTGGGAGTTCCCAAACACGATATGTATTCTAGGGCCTCCACTAAAACCTATGTAGGGAGAAAAAAAAAATAAATATCGCTCTCCAGGGAAAATGCTGTCCTCTACTCTTCAGTTCCCCCTACTGGCTAATAAGGAAGAGCGATGTTAGTTTTAGTTGGCAGATTGAATGGAGTGAGATGCTCACTGGGTTTAAAATCAGTCATCACATGCCCAAGAAAGTTGCGTGTCTGTGTTTTCTGGGAGAATTTATCCAAATCATCAGTTGTTCCTTTACTAGCAGAAGTTCTCCTAGTCCTTCATTTTTAGTGGTGATTTTTTGAACTCTGTTAGCAGTATAATCTGAATTCAAGCTAAAATCTAGAACTATACCATCCAGTACAGTGGCCAGTAGTTACACGTGGCTATTTAAATCAAAATTAAATTAAATGAAAATGTCATTTCCTTAGTTGAAATAGCTACATTTCAAATGCTTAAAGGCCCCTTGAAACTAGCGGCTTCTGTATTAGGCAATGCAGATATAAGACATGGCCACATTACAGAAAATTTCATTGCAGTCTTGAGCTAGAATGGAAGGGCAAAATGCAAATCAGATGGAAGGGAGCTGCTCAGGCTGAGGGCCTGGGATCATTTCCCAGAAACATCTCCAGTCAATCATCTGGATATCAGAAAACAGTATTGAAAACCTTTGGCTTACCATAAAATAACAACTCATACTGTTCATAATATATCATCCATACCTACACGCGTGCACGGGTGCACACACGCACACGTATATACAATATAGCTATGAAGAGTGAAACTTTAAAACAGAATGTCATGATTTATAAAACATGTATTTTTATACCTATCTCAAGACCTTAGGACGTTATACATTTTTCCCTAGAAATACTATTATTGTTCAAAACATCTTTTAGGCTGCCAAAATCAGTTGCAGAGTTGCACAGAAATCACTTTCATTAATTTATAGTGTGAATTATTTGAAAAAGATGGTGGATTACGTACACAAATCATCTATCTTCTTTATATCCTAGATACGAGTAGCTTTTGGCTGTTAAAAAATTTGTCTCAGAGGACAAGACTATGCCGCATTAAGCATATCCAAAATAAAGTGCTTGGGGCTCTGAAGACATGCCACAGAGAAGTGTGCCAAGTGTTTTTTAAGAGATTCAGAATTGTGTTAGTTTCCTAGGGCTGCTGTAACAAAGTGCCACCAAGTGAGTGACTTAAACAGCAGGTATTTGTGGCTTTGTGGTCCTGAAGGCTGGAAGGCTTGAGAGCAAGGTGTCAGCAAGTTTAGTTCCCTCTGAGGGGAGTGAGGAGAATCAGTTCTGTACCCATCTGTCAGCCTCTGGTGGTTGGATGCAACCTTTGCTCTTCCTTGGTTGTAGAAGCATCACCCCGATCTCTGCCTTCACATTCACATGGAATTCTCCCTGTTTCTGTGTGTCCCCAGATTTCACCTTGTTCCTAAGGACACCAATTCTATTGCTTTAGGGAACTAACCTTCTGCAGTACAACTTCCACTTAATTAATTATGTCTGCGATGAGTCCATTTCCAAAAAAGATCACATCCTGAGGTTCTGGGGGTTAGGACCTGAACATATGCATTTGGGGGGAACACAGCTCAACTCATAACAAAAATTGTTGAAACAACTGAATTACTCAGGTTGTTTATTTGAAAAGATAACCAAAGAATTATTGGGTCAATGTCTCTGAGTTCTCCATGATTATGCTATGTCTTTTCTTCCGAAAGTCTGAAATAAGGAGGGTCAACTAACAAGTTCAACAGTGAAAGCCCTGTTCATTCCATAAAACAGAAAACACAATAAAACAGTGCTTAATATTTCCAAGATATTATTAAATGCAAACATAATTGTGGGTATTCAAATGTATTATAACTCACCACTAGGTTTTAAAGACACAGATGATTACAGTATAGATGTAACTATCGATGTGAATGGAAACCTATCCACTTTCCTAGTGTGAACTTTTGTTAGTTTTTAGGAATGGCTAGTCTATATGGGAAATCACTGGGTTACACCACCACATATAATAATCTCTACCTTCTTTAGTGATTAATACTGATAGTATGATTACAACTGGCATTGATCATGAGAATGGCAAAACATGAATCCGTTTACCAGATCTTCCCATAAAGTCTGAATATGGGCAGAGTCACTCCGATTTTACTTTGTTTAGTTGAAAAGCATTCAATTAAACATTTGATAAAATTTTCTTGCTGTAAAAATGCAATTCATTTTTACTGGTTTGTCTTAGATTATTTCCATGAGTAGTATTTGTCCTGGAATGCCTTACTTTTGGGCTGTCTATAATTGCTTATTCCATGAATTTCGAGATTAAAAGAAGCCACAGGATTGTGTGCATGCAAGTTGAGGAATCAGACTATTTGAAAGACTTTTTCATATTTTCATCAAAAGACTTTCAGTAGCAAGCTGGCATTGTCAGTTACGAGATGTTCTGTAGACAGACTTCCCGCAGAGATGGAGTTTCATTATATCAGAGTAAATCTGCTTTTACATTTTATAATTAATAACAGATGCTGGTATTGGTAATAATATAGTGCATAATTATATGCACAGTTGACTTACCAAAGTGGATCACTTAGTAGCTTTATGGCACAAGAACAATTAAATCCATCATTAAAAATAAGACTTAATTCTACTTTGCCCCGGAGAACATATGTTTCCTAATTGAAGAGTGCCCAGAGACCATCCACCTGGAAGATGAGGGGTCTAGCGGGAAGGGACAAGTAAGAGACAGCTGGAGGTATTTATGTTGCTTGTTCCCAAGTAGCAAATACTAAGGGGAGATATTTTAGATGTCTTCAAATATTTCAAAGTTCATCATTCAGAACAGAAACTAGACTTACTCATTGTTGCTCCAAGGGCCAGACGCTAGAGGAAGGAAATTTTGAATCAATAGAAGGAAGACCTTGCTCATCAAAATCCGTCCGATTGTGACACAGGTTCTCTTGTAAAATAATGAGTGTCTCATCACTAAAAATATTAAAGTCAAGGTCAGATAACCATGTCATTGGCGGGTAGAATGGGTTTTTAAATTAAAAGTGGATCTGGACTAGATGAACTTCAAGGTCCCTTTTATCTTTCCTATTCTGTGAGCTCAGAGATAAGAACTGGCTTTCTTCCTGCAATCTTTCTTCTGTAGTCTGAAATCAAGGAAATAAATCATTTGCAACCATCTGGTGGCCTGTATGGCCCCTGACCCAATAATGTTTTATGACACATTTGAAACCTGTGAAAAATGACAGAGCAGAAATATAGCGACAATTGCACATTTTAGGAACATTCCCATCAGAAGTATTGTTGGATTTGGTACACAGGTCTTCCAATACCTGTAATGAGCTACATACTCGTAGAGAAGTGTAGTTGTAAAAGTCACAGATCAAACTCTTTCTGATCAGCAGTTTGGTTCCATCACATTCATTAAGTCAAATGTTTTGTGAAGGCCTCCTGGGCTCCAGGTGCTGTTGTAAAGGCTGAGGATACAGCCAAGAATGTTGCACACAAAAATCTGTCCTGTATAATTTATATTCTAGTTAGGATGATAAACATTTAGCAATATAAAAACAGGAATAAAAAATAATTTCAGGTAGTGGTAAAAAAAAGCATTTTGAAGACTCTAAATAGGGTCATGTGCTGGAGGATGGCTTTATTGGCGAGGGAGCTACTTAGGATGGGTAGGAACCCACTCTTTTAGGAAGTGACATTTGAACTGATGCCAAGTTGATGCCAAGGACGCAGCTATGCAACAATGTGCTGAAGATTTTTTTTTTTTTTACCCTAAGAAACTACAAGTGCAGAATCTCACCCAGGGCTACCCTAGTGATTACTGACTACTTACTACCTTGTTCTTTGGGATTGCTTGTGGAACCACACTGTCTAAATACTAGGTGGGAGACCTGGCCTCAGCAAAACATCAGACTCCAAGATGAAGTTGGTAAAATAGAGGACTAGGATGTGTCTCTTCTTTGTCTCACCTGCTGAGTTGTCTACCATGTCGTTACCAAAGGTCTCTGTCTAGACCTGATCTGGAGTAAAAAAACAAAAGAAAAAACCCGGAGAACAGAAAAATAAAGAAGGCTAGCAGAAAGTCTTGCCTGTGGACCTGTGCTCTTGTTGGACGGGCTTCAAGGGAAAGGTGATACCGCTGAGATTGTTTTCAATATTTTTTGTGCAATTTTTTCTGTGACTAGGATCCAAAGCTCTCACCAGCTTTTCTCGGGGTTTTATACCTCAAAGCGTGAAGAACCACAGTTGTGGAGATAGTTGCAGTGTTTGTCACTGCAGATACAAAACAAAGCATCAGCACCTCCTCAAAGGGACTGAAATGCCATTTTCCTCCTCTGTGTTCCCCCTCAAGACAAATGTGTGGAAGTAGACAGGTTCACAACAGGCCCTACTTCAAATGGACCGACTCAAAATGGAAAACAAAGATGAATGGAGAGTAAAGTAAAATGTGCCCCCATAGACACATTTCTTTGTTTTGTAGTTAGAAGAAAGACTGCCATGAAAAGATATTGACTGCTTCTTCAGAAAAGTAGTATTCACAGCAGGTTATATGAGGGCTGGACAGAGAGATGGTTTCCGCACAGTTGAGTGCCTTCAGAACACTTTCCTTTTAGACCCTTAGTCTTTGCATGTTCTGTGTGGTATTGGGTTTGAATAGCGGATACTCTTTATGATTATTCCCTTTGTGACAAGTAAGTTTGCCCCTAAACCATTTCTGCCTCTTTAGCTGGTTGTTTATTTCTTCTCTGAGTAACAGAAAACATCTACAAACAGGCTGACAGAGAAGGGCAGGGAGCATGGAAGCGCAGGGGTGTGATCTCTCTGAGCCTTGGTTTACAGGATGAGGAACCCAGGTGGTGACAAGTACGTAGAGGTCTGTAGTGGTCACAGAAGCTACAGGGACATATAGGGATGTTGCCCCGCATCACCCCAGTTCAAGGTGGAGGCAGTCACAGGGAACCATGTGGGATGGTTCATTTTTTGGTGGACACACAGAAGAGCAGAAGCGGGGCAGGGCAGAGAGTCTCAGGCAGACTCCGTGCTGAGTGTAGAGCTCCACACAGGACTTGATCTCAGGACCCTGAGGTCACAATCTGAACTGAAACCAAGAGTCAGAGCCCTAACTGACGGCACCAGCCAGGCATCCCTAGGAGGTTCAAGTTTTTCTTCTCTCTGTTGTCTGTTATCTGCTATGTGAGCCAAGAGTCATGAATCCGTGCTGTCCTCCCTCACAGATGGGAGGTCTGCTCCTCCTTATCTCCTTTATACCCTGTTGTTGGCAAATGGTATTTGCTTTATAATCTATGCTCCCCCTTTTTTTCTGGGCAACATCTCAGCCCTCAACACTTTTTGTTAACACTCTTCTCTGAACAGTTAGAAGGTGAGTCAATACTATATATTTGTTTTTCACACACAACATCCTAAGCATAACCATTTCCTTAGCAATTTTCTGTGGTAGAGACGTGACAGAGTGTTGTAGATACAAAAGGAGCTGGTGGGAGATGGGGTGTCGCTTTCTGGCAAGTTCTACCTAGGTGTGAGGTTGATGATTTTTCTCCCAGGTAACCCTGCTCTTAAATTACTGGTAGGATTCTTCTTACAACCAAGGAAATTGCCACACAGACACAGACACACACACACACACACACACACACACACACACAGACTAAACAAAATGAGGGGCAAGTGTTGAAAGAGAAGTTCAAGACGGGACACAAGAGGTAACGGTGTAGGGCCCCGGCCAGGTGCTGGCCAGTTGCATTAACATAAAGTTAGTCAAGTCTGCATAGTAATGATCCACACATCAGGGGCTAGAATAAGAGACAGGAACTAGATGAACCTAAATTGGGGCACAAGAAGGAGCCAGACACAGGGTAGGCAATCTTCAGTTACCACAGTCTTTATGTTAGAGATTTGCAACGCGAGCACATAGAGGGGCTCGTCATTCATTGAGATAAACGAGTGCTAGTCACGTGCAGAAAATATTTGGAAGGCATGGGGCCAAAGAGGGCATTTCAAGCGAAGGGGCCGTGGTGCGAAGTTAGAGCTGGAACTCAGCTGGAGCACAGGGGGTGAGGAGGGCCCCCTGGCAGGGCTGGACAGGGCAGGAGCTACATGAGGAAGAGCCCTGTCTGCCCAGCTACCACAGGCATTTTATACTGAAGTCTGTGAGTAGTTCCCAAACAGAAAGGCAAGCATGTTCACAAAGCCGAGGCATTATTATGAAAGGAAGGCTTAGCACTGAGTAGTCACAGGATTCTGATTTATTAATAATGAAACTCCCTTCTCAGATAAACACACACACGACCTCCTGCCCAGATAGTAAACGGTAGTCAGCTTTCAGGCTCCGTGGTTATTTAGATGGAATATCCCCAAGAAGTTCCATTCTCAGGGTTCTTTTATATGAAGTCAAAGACACTCCCTCCTACCTCTTGGCTGACTCCATTATCTCCTCAGCACTTGCTGGTGGGGGTCGGGTTGCCTCTGACTTGGGGTGATGTCTGTTTTATCATCCAGAGCCCTGCAGGACCAGTTTGTGCTTGGTAGGGGGAAAATCCCTTTCATCTCCGGGCTTTGCTTGATCTAATTGGGCTTCTAACCATTCTGCCAGTTTTGCCTCAGGTATACAAATGTATTCTTCTTTTCTTTCCCTCTCTTTCCGATGTGGATCCATTGTAGGTTTCCTGCTACCTCTTCACTGTTTCACTTTTCTTCTTGTATCCTGTTAATGAAGGCTTGGCAAATGTTGCCTTTAGAGTTTTGACGCAGAAGAAAGCCATTATAATATTTTGACCCGAAAGAAGTATGTCCCAAAGTAACAATATTAGGTCCGTGCTTCAGAATTATGTCGGCATTGTGAAGCAGAGTGGAGGTGAGGACTGGGTCTCAAGGCGGGGAACAGAGCTAGGAAACAGTTGCACGTGAGCCGTGGGAGTGATTAGGTGACACTCCATAGACCTAATTCGGGCAGAGATGTGGATTTTGCATGAACTATACAGGGAAAGAGCTGATTCCAAATGCAATGACTTGAATACGGTGGGAGTCTATTTTTCTCTCTTAAACCATAAACCGGTCGGGGGGGTGGGGTGCGGGGGCAGGCTGCTGGGCAACTGTGCTGCATGGGTTCATCCAGAGACCCAAGATGGTGAGACAGCTTCATCTTTTTATAATACCTGCCTTCTACAATTGCTCCTCTTTTTCTCCAGTTCCAGTCAGCGGGAAGAAGGAGGGCGTGGGAAGGAGAACATCCAACATGTTCAGCGCGGCACTCGTCACCTCTGCTCCCGTTCCATTGGAAGGGCTCAGTTGGCCCTGCTTAGCCTCAAGGGAGGCTGGGAAGTGGGGTCTCTGGATGGGAGGCTGTGTTCCCACAGATGACAGTGATTACTGTGAAGAAGTGGAGAACAGACTAGGGAGGGGGGACTAAGAGTTTACAAGTATTGTCAGTGTAGATGATGCAGTGAGCTCATGGGGGGAGATGAGGTTCCACAGAGAGATGGTGTGAGATCTGCACTAGAGGACAAAATTGGGAAATGGCACCCCCTGTGGGAGACCCACCTATTGGGGGCAGAGGAGAAATGGAAAGCAGTGTCCTGGAAGTCAAGGAAACAGAAGTTTTGGGGAATGATTTTCCTTAGTGAAGAAGCCTGGTTCAGTGGTGAAGACTTTGGAGGTTACACTCTGCCCCTTACTAGCTGTGTGACCTTGGGCAAGATTTTCCTGTCTCTGTTTTTTTTTTTTCTCAGCAGCAAAATGCGGATAACCAAAGTTCCTGCTCAGGCTTTTTTTGGAGAGTGAATTAACATCTGTGAAACCCTTAGAACAGCGCCTGTTTACATTACATATTACAAGTCATAGCTGAGAGATAAAGTAAATTAGGGATTGGAAAGCACACCTTGGATTTTTCAAATAAGATATACGTTGATAGAGCTCTATAAACATGCATGACCTTATTTGAGCTCTAAAATATTTGAAGGCGCAGTATTATTACCTCCATTTTACAGATTAGAAAAGTGAGGCACAAAGAGGCTAAGTGACCTAACCCCGCGTAACAGCTTGTCACTATTGTCTGAGCTCAGATCTCTTTGATTCCAAAGCCCATATTTTTAGACACTAAAGTTTTGAGATGTGGAATACATGGTGAGGGACAAGCTAAGTGCTTATAGCTTCTTTTTCACTGGTGAACCGCAATGTCTTTATTTGTAGAATGAGATAATAATAGTACCTACCTCATTCTAGTAGTACAAAGATAAATGGAGCTTCTTAATGAGAAACCCTTAGCAAACCACTTGGCAAATAATAAACACAAATCTTCAATACATGGTGATAGCTAATGACAGTAATGACAATAATTGTAAGTTATGAATGTATTTATTAAAGTAAATAAAACAATTAACCATCTATGATTAGATTTTTTTTAAAGGTTTTTTATTTATTTATTTGACAGACAGAGATCACAAGTAGTCAGAGAGGCAGGCAGAGAGAGAGGAAGGGAAGCAGGCTCCCTGCCGAGCAGAGAGCCTGATGTGGGACTCCATCCCAGGATCCTGGGATCATGACCTGAGCCAAAAGCAGAGGCTTTAACCTACTGAGCCACCCAGGCGCCCTATGATTAGATTTTTAACCAGCCAAGTTGCACCCAGTTCTGAGAGTAAATACAGGAAAAGTATGTATTTTCTGGTTGTATGTACTTGTGCTGGCTGAAAGGAGATTTTCCGGTCAAGGTTTTTGGGGACTTCACGTGATTTCCCACTCCCTTGTTTTTAACACCTTCCCCCTTCTTATGGTTGAAATTAGGTGGCCAAAGGGCCCAATGAGAGGCACTGTTTGAAGGAGCAGCTTGTCAATGTGCTTCTGCTCCTTCAGTCAGGGAGAGCTTGCTGCTGGAGGGGCCTCACCGGCCAGGGCGGCACTGTCTGGGTTTTCTGACCCTAGAGTCTCTTTACAACCACATCTTTTTGTACAAAATGGAAAATCTTCTGTACATGCAGTCTTTTAAATTTGGTGATTCTGTCTATGCATTGGGAATATTGTGAGAATGAAACAAGATATGAGGGACTGTCATTAAGAAATAGGAAGACGTAGGGCGCCTGGGTGGCTCAGTTGGTTAAGCGTCTGCCTTCGGCCAGGTCATGATCCCAGGATCCTGGGATCAGCCCAGAGTCCTGAGCAGGGCTCCCTGCTCAGAGGGGAACCTGCTTCTCCCTCTCCCTTTGCCACTCCCCACCTCTCTCACACTCTAGCGCTGCTGTGTCTTTCTCTAAAAAAAAAAAAAAAAA
>RCUC01097866.1:0-17327 GCA_003697995.1 Taxidea taxus jeffersonii | reverse complement strand
TCCTCTCTCTCTCTCTCTCTGCCTGCCTCTTTGCCTACTTGTGATCCCTGTCAAATAAATAAATAAAATCTTAAAAAAATATTCTGTTATATTGGGCTACCTCAGAAGATTTCAAACAAAATGTTCTGAGGCTGAAAACAGGTTGAAAAGCAGTGATTTAGTAGGGACATGGAAATCTAGAAAGGTTATAATAAAAGTTGCCTAAAGTTACAGAGCAAAGTACTGGCAACTATAGGACTAGAATCAGGTTTTTTCTGTACTAATTTTGTTTTCGCATTTACACTGCCTCATACATGTCCTTGTAGGTACTTTGTTTGGGTTTGATTGGAATCCTTGTTGTTTGATCTTTCTTTTTTTTAAAGATTTTATTTATTTATTTGACACAGAGAGAGAGAGATCACAAGTAGGCAGAGAGGCAGGCAGAGACAGAGGGGGGAAACAGGCTTCCCACTGAGCAGAGAGCCCGATGTGGGGCTCAATCCCAGGACCCTGAGATCGTGACATGAGTGGAAGGCAGAGGCTTAACTCACTGAGCCACCCAGGCACCCCTGTTTTGTCTTTTATATATCTGTGGTTCTTTTCTCAAACATTTTGTCACAAACTGCTGTTCTTTCAGAGAAGACTCTTATAACCATCTTTGAAGCATATGTGAAATGAGGTTATAAATGAGTAATGGCACTAGTAAGTAGCTGGCCTTATATCCTCAGAATTTCAGTTTCTGAAAGTGTCGATAGTTCAAATAGGAGTTGAGGCTTTATCACTCTAATTTTTAAAGATAAGTTAGCAGACATGCTGACATGCTGCAGAGAATACCTATGCAAAATGCTGAACAGATTACTTCCTTTTCCCTATGACCTGCCCTGGAATCTGAACAGGTAAACCTGGATATATTCATTGACATAAGAGTTTTAGAATAGCTCCAGAAAATAACTATAATGGCTATATCCTCCCCTCCTTTTATTTTATTTTATTTTTTTTTGGTAAAGCAAATTTGTTTTCATTTAAATCTACTTTAATTTATATCCAATTGATGATTACCTAGTGGCTGCTCTTCATTTATTTATTTTTTAGAGAGGGAGCCGGGGAAGGGAAGGGAGAGACACAGAGAGAGTCTCTGGTGGACTCCCTGCTGAATGCAGAGCCAGACCAGAGCCAGACAGGGGGCTCGATCTCATGACCCTGAGATCATGACCTGAGCTTCAGTCAAGACTTGGATCTTGGGATGCCTGGGTGGCTCAGTTAGTTAAGCTTCTGCCTTCGGCTCAGGTCATGATCCCAGGGTTCTGGGATCTAGCCCCACATAGGGCTCCCTGCTTGTTGTGAAGCCTGCTTCTCACTCTCCTTCTCCTCCTGCTTTTGTTACCTTTTTCGCTGTCCCTCTGTCAGATAAATAAATGGAATCCTTAAAAAAAATTTATTTACTTGAGAGAAAAAACACATGCATGTGTGTGTGCCCAAGTGGGAAGAGGGGCAGAGGGAGAGAATTTCAAGAAACTCCCCACTGAGCACACTGTGGCTCATTCTCAGGACCCATGAGATCATGACCTGAGCTGAAACCAAGAGTCAACTGAGCCACCCAGGCACCCCAGCTAGTAGCTGCTCTTCAAACAGAAGAAGATTAGCAATACCACTGCAGGGAAGGTGCTGGCACTCTAATACTGTAGGTTCTGCGTGTTAGGATCATGAACATGCTGGAAGTCCCAGGCCCTCATAGGAGACATTTTCCTCAATTTCAGTGACATTTTCTTTCTACTAAGTGAGTGGAATTCAAGAACAAGAAGTGATAGAATGAATGCTCTGTGTCCATTTTTAAGAATGTTTCCGTGGTTCTTTTACTCCTAGTAAATTAGTTTTTCTTTGAAATAACTAGTCACTGGGTCAGTCATTTACTCAAAACAGTTGGTTTACAGCTGATGCCTCTCTATGGTAAGGAGAAGTTCGCTTGGGGGTTTCCTAAAAGTTTATGTAAGAGAAAAGTTTAAAAACTTCTAAAGGCATTTAGATAGGTAGGTTGAGTTATAGGGGAGGAGGATGTGTAGGACAGCGGGAGGCGGGGTATTATGGGCTGGTGTATAGGGTGAAGAGAAATGCCCACCAGTGGTCCAGCTGGGAAGGGGTAGAAAATGATAACAGTGGCACATGCTGGGGGAAGAGTGAGTAGGGAAGGAGCCGGTCCACAAGATTGCCCAACTCCAGGGAACACCGTTGACAAGGAGGAGGGGACAGGGAGCATGTGGAGTCCGGTAATCCAGTGGCCCCAACCAGGGCTGTGACCACAAGTGTTTTTTCCATTACTGGAAAGTGTATTTCTGATGGGGAGGGATGAATGCAGGGATGCAGTGTCTGGTTTGACCAGATTGGTCTTAAAGATTGCTTGCAGAGTGCTGGCCTAAGTTTTTTGAGATCTCTGTCTCTTTTGATTTTACTTTTGACGAATCAGAAGCTGGTAAACAAGAGGGAATGTAATGTCCCTGGGCACGTTAGAGTTTGGGTAAAAGTACATAATGAAGCAAATACTAGGTGATGGTCATTGTCATTTAACAATATCTACTATCCAAAGGGAACAGTTTTATATGGAAACTATTGAAGTGATTCCTGGTTCTCTCATGGAGGCTTATAAATGAGGAATAAATCACAACTAGAATTATTAAAGAGTAATCATTTTTTACTTTACATTTCTACAACATTCCATGTTTTCTTTAGCTGATCAGATTAGTTCATAAGTCTTTCCTCTTAAAAAAAATTTGATTCTACCAGATACTTGTGGATCTGTCCATAGAACCAGATTTTCTACTCACGCTGAAAATGGCAAGCAGTGCTCCGAAATGTTGACAGCTGTAGATGTAATGATTAGATCGAGCAGGGAAGTGGCTTCTGAGCCACCAGTTTAATTGGTTTTAATGTGGGCCTCTTTTTCTAAGATTATTAATTACGTTGTTCCAACAACAATTGACACCACCTGAGTGTCCAGCAATTCAGTTCTGATACAAACTGCCTGGAGTTAGTGCATACCCCCAAGTTAATGACTCAGTCTCATGAGATTCTCCCTGATACCAGCCACAAGTATCAGGTAGCCTCAGGGTACCTGCACTTCTGCCTGGCAGACTGTAAATTCGGGGTTCCTCGCAATCGCCCTCCCCCAAGTTCAATAATTACCAGAACATATGACTCACAGAACTGGGGAAGGTGTATTTAGGATTATAGTTTGATTATAAAAGATACAACTCAGGAACAACCAATTGGAAGAGATGCATGGGATGGGATATGAATTGGCACAGCTTACTTGTCCCCTCCGAGCATGCCAGGCTCCCAGCACATCACTGTGTTCACCAACCGTGGAGCTCCTCTAGCCTGCTTTTAGTTGCAGTTGAGGCCCCTTTAGGTAGGCCTAATTGATCCAATCATTGGCCTGCTGTTGAGCTCCAGCCACCCTCCTCTCCCCTCCCTGGAGGTCTGGAGATAGGACTAAAAGTTCCAGCCTTCTAATCAAGTGCCTGGTCTTTCTGGTGTGTGGCCAGCCTGGGTCTTGAAGCTATCTAAGGGGCTTCCCTGAGTCACCTCATTAGCATAAACTCCAGTGTGGCCCAACAGGGGATCCTTATGAATAACAGGACACTTCTTTAAGTAAGGACATACCAGGAGTTTTAGGAGCTGGCAAAAGCTGGGGACAAAGACCAAATATGTATATCTATCTATCTACATATTTTTTTCAAATGTATTTCTTAATTAATACATTAATACTCCAGCTTTGCATTGCATAAGTAGTAATGGAATAAACCTACCTAAAATTGATTTAGGTGATAAGTAACTATGCATTTACTGTTACTTTGACGGAGTTTTTGATTAAAGTGCAAATTGAATAGTTTCAGATTACAAAAGAACAGATTCGTCCCTCAGTCAGTATGAAATGGCATTCCCAGAATGTGTTAACTGTTTCTTGAACTTCACAGGTGCTCTAGCTCTAGACTTCACTAGTGTAAGAAATGAGCTCACTTTTATAAGATATAAAATATAAAAAAATTATGTTTCCTTTCATTGTGACTTTAAAAAGATAGTGCGCTCGTTAAGAACATTAGCCTAGTCAGTCTGGGTTTGAGACTGAACTTTGCCGCCTACTTACAATTTGATCTGGGATGAACTACTTAACATCTCTAAGTCTCATTTTTATCTTCTTCATATATACAGGGAGGATAATCATGGTAAATAGTTGTGAGGATTCAATAAGACAGTCCATTTGAAGGGTGGATATGGCACAGTGCCTGGCATATATATATGAACATCTAAGAAATGAGCTACATGCATACAGAGCTAAGCTCACCTGGATTGGCAACTCCCAAGGAGCCAGGATCTCTATCATTTTACTTTTATAGGGGGATGTGTGAGGCTGTGTCTGAAATGTTGCTGGGCACACAGTAGACATAGGTCATCTATCACTTGAAAATAAAACCTGCTCTAGGTATCTGGGAAGTATAGGAGTGACTCTGTGATGGAAACTTCCAGCCTGTTTCCAGAGCTGGCCTAAAATCAAGAGATGGAAAATCCTCCTGAAGCTGTATAGAGCATGCATGAGCAGTGGGGACCAGGGCTCTGTAGCACAGCTACTGTTGAACCAAAAAATGGGAAACTGATCCAGGAGACTTTTTATCTTTACAGTAGACCTTGAGGTTCGTTGAGTTGGGCAAAACTACATGAAACTTTGGGAAGGAAACTGCAAATTTATTTTAGCTGGTGCAGAAAACCTTTGAGAGTCAGCTGTCAAGTACCAGGTTGTGTGTGTGCTTCTTAGAGACCGTGAAAAGCCCAGGTAATACTGGTAAAGAGCTTACTGGCTTCTTGAGGTTCACTTGTTGGTGAACTTGACCCAGGTCAGTCTCTAATTCTTCCTGTCACTCACCCATCTGGAACTTGTACTCTGGTGGGACCACCACTGGACTAAGTTTAGATCCTAGTTAGGCCTCTACCATCAGTTACTGTGTGTCTTTGGGCAAATTACAGCCCCTCTTTGAGTCTGTTTCCTTAACTGTGGCATAGGATTTGAGACTAAATCACTATTTCTCTAAGTGTGGCATTGGTTACATTTTTACTGTATCTGCTGCTGAAATGAGCATTCAGGAGTGTTTTTTTTGTACTATTGATGGTACATATGATTTTCAGTGGTACATGGATGAGTCCCTTTTGTTTACTAGTTCTGTATTTTAATGTGTATTAATGAAAACATAACTAGCATGTCAGACCTTTATCTTCGTGGATAGTGTTGCTTAGGATGAAGTTAAAGTGGATACGATTTTTTTTTTTTAAGATTTTATTTATTTGATAGAGAGTGTCAGTGAGAGAGGGAATACAAACAGGGGGAATGGGAGAGAGAAAAGCAGGCTCCCCGCTGAGCAGGGAGCCTGATGCGGGGCTTAATTCCAGGACCCTGGGTTCATGACCTGAGCTGAAGGCAGATGCTTAATTACTGAGCCACCCAGGTGCCCCCTTTTTTTTTGAAGCTTTTAAGAAAAATATTAGGGGAACAATAGTTGGAATGGTAAATGTATATGGAAGATCATAAAGGTTGTCTAGAAAAGGCTGAAATTTGAAATTTCTGAGGTCAAGTAATTCTGTAGTACTAAACCTGCGTGAAGTCCTGTGGTGATGGACACAGTAGAGCAGGTCCAAATTTGGGTGGATTTAAAGACTTGCCTCATTCAAGCAAATTGACAACTTTCTATTTCTGCATTCATGGTGAAGATACCCATAAGTAAGTGGTGTAGAATTTTAAATATTGTAGATATTAGTAGTGATGAGTTTTCCTATTACCTGGATTGATCTTTTGTCCCTTTCACTCTTTGGGGTTGGGACTCCCCAAGGAAGCAGCTAGGATTCTGTTCTGTTGACCTGTGGATGCCAGTCCATTCTCTCTCTCCTTTTTGGCCAACCCTCTCTCTTGAATGCATGTCAGTGCATGTATTCTGGGTTCTGGAAGGCAGGGGCTCTGCCATATCTTAATGTCTCATATGTTACTTTCAACTGGTAACTTCTCTAAAGGTACAGTGTGACACGTGCCCTAAAATGAAGTTAAACACTGAGGAAAACTATTTAAATTTCATTTCATGGGATGCCTGGGTGGCCCAGTTGATTAAGTGTCTGCCTTTAGCTCAGGTCATGATCCCAGAGTCCTGGGATCCAGGAGTCCCACATTGGGATCCTTGCTCAGTGGGGGCCTGCTTCTTCTGCCTGCAGCTTCCCCTGTTTGTGTGTGTGCGCTCCCTCTCTCTCTCTGACAAATAAAATCTTTAAAAAAATAATAAAATAAAATTTCATTTCACTTTCTGTCATATTGCTCTAACTCAATATAGTGGGGGTCTTGAGAAGTTAAATGAGCAGTGGTAAAAATGAAACAAAACTATTGTAGGAGATGCTTTCTTTTTAAGTAAAGCCCCAGAATAAAACAAATCTCAGTTGTGTAAAAGGAGCCAAGAAAGTTGCTTTCAGATATAGTCTATGGTTACATGAGTTTTTTTTTTTTTTTTAACTTTAATTACCTGTGTTCCTTGACATTTTCTGTGTATCTTCACACTGTCATCTTTCATTATATACTTTGGTTGTTGGCCTGTATTCTGCAAGTGATTTTGTTCTATAATTATTCAGCATAAAGGCCCATGCATCTGGTATGGCTCCATATGATAAATTGTTTAATGTTTCAATTATAATTTTTAAAAATTGTTATAAAGATGGTTCCATGTCTGTTATCTTTCTGTGCCGTGTGTTACCTAGTCAAGATGAGGTCAGAATAGAGCAAAATGGTGATAGCGATATAGCCCAAGATTATTTTTCCTCCTTCATTTATTTAATGCAGAGTTTCTACTTGATTTCATAATGAGAAGCTCTCAGATGTTTCCCAGCTGAAGTGAAATCTAATGTTCCAAGCCACAAGCCCTCATACTTTGTAAGTTTTGGTTTTGTCATTCATACTGTCTTGTCTCCTGAGAGAAGTGGTGACTTGTGGTATTTGGCATGTTGGGAAAGGGCAAAAGCCTTTACTCAGGCCTATATTTTGCAGTATTAAAAAATCTCTTTTCCCACTAAAATCTGTTTCATGACATGTATGACATTCATCCATTGTGCAGATTCACAAGACTGCCTTACTCAGAGTAGATATCTTCCGGAGTCCATTTCCCTTGGTGCAGAGTTTAGTCATTATTTATAGATAACTGCTGATGAGTCTGGGGAAATTCTGAACAGGGCTGGAGGGGGCTGGTGACATTTGCTCTCGGTCTCTAGACTAGGGTTTACAAAGCTAGAGTGGGGTTGTTTACTTCCTTCTCATCTTGGAAAATTGCCATTGGATCAATTGAGTCTTGGTTAAGATTTCTTGTGGTAGCTGAGTCTTTGGGGCTTTAAAGATGAGAGCCACATGAAAGACTGTTCTTTCCCAGTCAGACAAATAATTATCTCCATGGTAGGATAATCTCCACAGAAGTGTAAGCATTCAAGACCACACATTTAAAAAGATAAAATGTAATTTAGAGTCAGAATGAAAGACATACAAACATAGTGGTAGAGTTCAAAACCTTTTCAAGCCATTCTTCCATGTTTCTAGCACTTACTGGAGTAAGACCACTATGGTCTTCTCATCGTAAACTAACACTTTAAATCTTGTAGGAAACTTGAACTTTCTTGGTAACTGCAAGTAAAAAAATACAAATGTGTAATCAAAGACTTTAACTCTTAACTTTAAAGTTAAGAACCCTAGTCAAAGAACCAGAATAATATTTTGCAACAGGTAAAAAATCTTTCCAGTTGCCTTTTCCCCATTTGGAAGGATACAGTTTTCCTTCCCTCTAAGTAGTTTAGCCAAAGTTCCTCCTCTTTCTGATTTGTAGCTTTACTATTTGCATACAGTGCTTAAGTTGACTCACTCAACACCCAAGTTCTGCAGGTCTCCAGCATTTAGTGCTTGTGACTCAGTCTGGTTAAGCAAAAGAGCTCTTGATTACAGTAGCAGCTTAACAGAACAAAACTTTTAAAAACATGCTTTTAATAGCACTCTTGATTTCTAAACAGATATAAGATATTTTCTAAGAGGAACCAGCCTGTGTAGTTTTCAAATTAGTTGTTTTTGAGCAGGGACCAGCTTTCCCAGGCAGAATGGATCATTCATAGGGAACTTCTGAAACCCCAAACTAGTCTTGTAACCTAGGAAAATTTGGCCTCCAGATTTGATGCTTTCACCATTGTATTAAAAGTGAAGTGTGTGTAGTCTGAATATTTCTTAAGGACTGACCCTAGGGTTGGATACACAGTTTCAGGAAAAATGTGTTCCAGCTATTCATGCCAGTACATTTGAGTGCCTTTTGTGGATCTTGTTCTTAAGGACCTTACGATGTCGTAGGAAAACAGATATCCGAACAATTAGAAACTGTGGTAAAATCAGCGCCCCAAAATACCAGTGCTGTAAATGAAGATGTGGGGAGTGGGCCAGAGAGGTTCTAGGTCAGCTTGAAGGAGTCAGGAGAGGAGTCTTGCGGGAGGTAAAATCTCAGCTGGGCTTGAAAGACACAGACTAGAGAGTGAGATGGCATTCCACATAGAGGTAATAGTATGTGTAGAACTACAGAAGCATGAGAAGCTGTGGCGCTTTGGGGAACGGCAGGTGTTTCAGTATGCCTGAGGGATGTGGAGTGAAGGGGATGGGGAGAATGACAAGCTCCGAAGGGCTTTCTTTGTACGCCTTGCTGAGTTTGTATTATCTTTCGTAGGTGAAGGGGAACTAATAATTTTGAGTAGGGGCATGGCATACTCACATGGCGCGCATTGTGTGTGTGTGTGTGTGTGTGTGTGTGTGTGTGTGTAAGATCATGTCAGCAATAGCGTGAAAGAGGTTGAAGGGAGCAGTCCCAGAAGTAGGGAAGCTATTTGTGAACATGCTGCAGTGAAGATGTCAGGGGCCTGAACTGTAGGGTTACTGAGGACCGGCAGATACTCAGGAGTAAGAATCTACAAAGTCTGGCTTAATCTGATAAAACTTGATTGCTTGCATGTCCCACACTGGTCAGTGGCCTGAAGGGTGCCCTGTTCCATACAGTCACTCAGAGACCCAGGCTGATGAAGATCCCACTACTGTGTGTCGTCTTAGTCACCGTGGCAGGGGGAAAGATGGCTGGATGTCACGTGCCAGTTCTGTGCTTAGGCTTAGAAATGAGAAGAAACACATCTGCCTACAGCTCATTGGCCAGAAATAGATACATTTCCCCACCTCACTGAAGAGAGGCTGGGAAATTGGGGGGGCAGATGGACTGTTCGGTGAGCTTCTTTGTGCCACAGTGTAGGGATTTGGTGTTTTTTTCTGAGATTATTTCTTCATCAGTGTAACAGTAGTACCAGCCTCAGAGGGTAGATGTGAAGATTAACTGCTGTCATGACTCTGTAACACCTGGTATTGTGTCTGGCACAGTAAGGCTGTTGGAGGGAACCTTTAAGTTTGATCTTGAGATTGAGATTTTCTCATTATGGGTTGTATCTAATTAGTGGGTTATAAACAACAATTAAAAACCAAACTAGAGGAAAGAAATAGCATAAATTAGAGTGAATCTTAGAAATGAGGGTAAATGCTGCTTCATGAAACTTTTGAGTTATATTTATATTTACCTATGTGTCTTTGGTCAGGAACTGAAGTGTTACTTCTCACTGAAGGCTGTGCTTAAAGTTTGGAAGACACTGGGCTATATAAAGCCTTATACATACCAAACAAAGAACTACTCATGTTTTATTTAAGAAAATTTTGAGGGGCACCTGGGTGATGGAGCTCTTAGACGCTTGAAACTCTTAGACGATTAAGCATGTGCCTTCCATTCAGGTCATGGTCTCAGGGTCCTGGGATTGAGCCCTGTGTCTAGCTCCCTGCTCTGTGGGGAGTCTGCTTCTCCCTCTCCCATCACCCCGTCCCTCTGCCCGCCCCACCCCACTTATGGTTGCTTGCTTGCTCTCTGTCTCAAATAAATAAAATCTTAAATTTTTTAAAGATTTGATTTTTAAGTAATCTCTATACCCAGCATGGGTGGGTCTTGAATTTACAACCCCGAGATCAAGAGTTGCATGCCTGGCCAGGCTACCAAAAGAACTACTCTATTTAATATGTTTTTTTGAAAGAGGCAGTTTAAATTTTCATTTTTTTTTTTTTAAGATTTTTATTTATTTGACAGAGATCACAAGTAGGCAGGCAGGCAGAGAGAGAGGAGGAAGCAGGCTCCCTGCTGAGCAGAGAGCCCGATGCGATGCGGGGCTCCATCCCAGGACCCTGAGCTGAAGGCAGAGGCTTTAACCCACTGAGCCACCCAGGCGCCCCTAAATTTTCATATTTTTAAAAGAGTAGATTTGAAAAGCAGTATCTTTAATTATGAGAAAGAGTAGAACATGGGTTAGAATTTTAGCTTTGTCACTTGCTAGCTGTTTATCCTTAGGCAAGTTACTGGTACTTTCTGTGCCTTGGTTTTCTCAGGTGATGATAATATTTACATCATAGGGTATGTTTGTTGGGTTAGTGCATATGTGTAAAAATGTTTTAAAATTGATGGATAGTACATTGTAGAACTTATGTAAGCATCTGTGGACATTATTGTGTAATAAAAGTGGCTTGTACTGAGCATGTAGGTAGATTTGTGCAGTGCACTTGGTACATAGTAGGTGCTTATTTTACATTAGATTCCTTTTTAAAAGATTTATTTATTTTAGAGAGAGAGCGAGCGAGCGAGCATGCAGGGGGAGGGGCTGAGGGAGAGGGAGAAAATCTCCATTAGACTCCCCGCTGAACATGAGCCCAAAATGGGATAATCTCAGGACCCTGAGATCTGACCTGAGCTGAAATCAAGAGTTGGACACTTAGCCGATTGAGCTGCCCAGGCGCTCCTACATTTGCTTTTTTAGAAGATGTTTGTCAGGTGCCAGTTTGCCCTCTCCATGTTACCATTCTTGGAACTCCTAATATAAGATGCGGTCCCTGAAATAATAGAGCTCTTTATCTTCCGTGGACTTGTTACTTTTGACCACCTGTTTGGGAGCCATGAATCATGAATGTTCATGTTCCTGAGGAGTAAAGAATATATAATGCATTCAAGGCTTGAATGCATATTAGGAGTAAGAAGTTGTCTATTTTGATAAGGTGTCATAATAGACAATTCTTAAAAGATTCAGTCAGAAGAGTTCACCAGGGAGAAACCAATGAAATACTCTCTGGGTTTTATTTTTACTTATTTATTTTTAAGATTTTTTTTTTTTTTAAATTTGAGAGGGTGAGTGAGCAGCCGGAGGGCGGTGTGGGGAGCAGAGAGAGAGGGAGAAGCAGATGCCCCTGCTGAGCAGGGAGCCCAACATGGGGCTCCATCCCAGGACCCCAGGATCATGACTGGAGCTGAAGGCAGACACTTAACCAACTGAGCCACCCAGGCTCCCCTAGTTTCTGGTTTTTAAAAAATGTTTTGGCCTGGAAAAAACAAGTATCAAAGTTGTCTTTAAGATTGTTAGGTTGGGGGGTGCCTGGGTAGCTCAGTGGGTTAAAGCCTCTGCCTTTGGCTCGGGTCATGATCCCAGGGTCCTGGGATCGAGCCCTGCATCGGGCTCTCTGCTCAGCGGGGAGCCTGCTCCCTCCTCTCTCTGTCTGCCTGCCTCTCTGCCGACTTGTGATCTCTGTCAAATAAATAGAAAAAGATAAAATCTTTAAAAAAAAAAAAAAGATTGTTAGGTTGGGGGGTGCCTGGGTGGCTCAGTGGGTTAAGCCTCTGCCTTCGGCTCAGTTCATGATCTCAGGGTCCTGGGATCAAGCCCCGCATCAGGCTCTCTGCTCAGTGGGGAGCCTGCTTTCCCCAGCCTCTCTGCCTATTTGTGATCTCTCTGTCAAATAAATAAATAAAATCTAAAAAAGAAAAAAAAAGATTGTTAGGTTGGCTTTTCCTGCGATGAGTAGCTGGTGTCAGCAGACTGATGAGCAGTGAGAAACGTGCTGTGCCTTTCGAAGGGCAGTGGTGGATCATGACCGTTTCATTTCGATAAGCCAGTTGGTGATACCGAGTAAGAGTAGTGCCCTGGGTGAATAGGAGTTAATTCTGGCTGCTTGGCAGAAGTGGATTTGTTATATAATTTATGGCACCCAGAAGCCCTTTAGGGAGGTCTTTATTGTATTATTACCAAGACAGTATCCATCTAGGCCTGAAGATTAATTCTCATTGCTTTCATCTGGTTCCGCCAGAGCGGATCTCATAACTGAAAGGGTGGCAACTTGTTGTTACCTGGCTGCACTTGGTTTTTGCTTTGACACAAAGGTGTGTTAATCAAGAATGGGTATTCGAAATCCAGAAATGTTTCAGTTTTGATTTATTAATATCTAGACCCTTTTTTTTTTCTTGTTAAACGAGTGAACCTTTGAAAAATGAGTCATATTCGGATTTCAAACATTTCCTCTGTGACTAGGCTCAGAAAACGTTTATTAACGTCTCTGTCTTGTAAATTGCTGCAGTTCATTTGTGTCAGTCCTGCCACAGCTGAAACAAACGCAGGGGTGTCAGGTTGGCTTTCCGTCATCTGACTCAAGTGGGCTCCTTAACTCTTAGTACTGGTGGATGTCCACTGTTAAACAAGCCTGTACTACTTTTTATGACTCACTGAGAAATCACATGGTGGTGTGATCCCCCTCCTCAGCGACCAGCCTTAAACTTGTAATTTTCAATGTATTGTGTTAAAACAAATTTCTAATTCTGGCTATTTTTCTTTTCAATTCTAGACCTAAAATTGGAAGCTCTATTTTTATAAAACACTCTCCTAGAAAAGTCGCCAGTGTTGCTACCCAAATATCGTAACTGGGCCCGGGGGCGGGGAGAGCAAAAGCTAGCTGTTTCACATGGTTAAGCAGAATGTGTGGGTCTGCCTGCCAGCCAGCGGAGGTGGAAGCTGCCCTTTGCTTTCTTGGCAAGTGCATCTGGCTTTGAAGGCCCTGCTTAGGACTTTAGTTCTTGCCCTTTTCTTGCTGTCATATAAAACATAGTCCAATGTCGCCCTGTGGTTCCAGTGAGTTGGAGGGCCCTAGTCCACGTCTCATTATCTTTGATGAGATATGTGCTTCAGCCCTCAGTTAAAAGCCACTCTGTCATCGACTAAATTTTAGAAAATACAACAGTGGAATAGAAACATGATACTGGCTGTGAGTCCTTCGGGTTCAATATGCAGTATTCAGAAAAAACTGCTGCGTTTTGCCCTTGCATCTCCAAACAGCTTAAATGTGTGATTGACTGAGGTAGAGAAGAGGCAGTTTGGATCAGCACCAGAAGGCGTTTCATTGGAGTTCACCTGATCGGCAAACCCTTGGAGCTTTCTAGAGTGCTGTGTGGCCACGGCTTGCATGAACTCTCTGGACTTTCTCCCTTGCTAAGAGGAGAGGCTGGAGTGATACCGTCATGACTGTGAATTTTTTCCAAGGGACTGGGGTGCACGTCAGAAAGAGGCACGACAGGATGAACATTTTCCCATTTCACCTTTAACTTTGGCTCTTGCTGGGTTTGAGGTGAAAATTAGCTTGTGGCATGCAGAGAGATGGAGTGTGGTATATGCTGGCTGAGAAGCTGTGTTTGTATGACATTTTCTGAGAACCCATGAGGTAGAGAGTAAGTGGAACAGGGAGACAATTCCTACTTTCCCTTCTCCCTGAAGGAAGAGGAGTGCTGGGAGGAGGAGTCCAGGGGAAGTTGGACCTTAGGAAGCTGCTCTGGAGAGGTGAAGTTAAGTTCTACATCCTTAGGGCTCAAACCCCTTTACTGTTGAGTATTTGGTAACATCATCATATAATTAGAATTGGTATAAATGGCTATCAGCTATTGAGTACTAACTCGTGCTAGGGACAGCACTAAGTAGGTTGGACTTATCATTTATTCAGTCATGAGTGAATACATTTCAGGGACGCAGACTAGTGCCTTGTACAGAAGTACTCAATAAATAACAGTGATTATTATTCACTCAACATTTATGTATCCAACACTTGCTTGTGTGACGTAGCTAGGTGCACAGGACAAAGGGATGAATAAGATAAAATCCCAGTTCCTGTGGCACTTTCCTTCTAGCAGTAGGAGCAGACAGTAAGGAAGTTAACAAGAATTCCAGAAAGTGAAATGTGCTGGGAAGAAATGAAATAGTGTGCCGGACCTGAGTGAGATGTACTTTAGGTTGATAGGCCAGGGAACACCTCTCAGCCTTCTAATAGAGACCCATATGATGTGCAGGGGCCATTTATTCTTCACTGTGACCCTTTGATTTTCCCAGTTTTCAGGTGAGGAAACTGAGGCACAGGTGATGAAGTATGTGCAGGGGAACACCTAGAGCCAAGCTGTCCACATGCAGTCATCTGTGTGCCGAGCCCATCCTGCCCTGCTCAGGAGAGGTGAAACGATCTTGGGGCAGCTGCAGGAGCTGCCGTGTCTGCAGCTGGGTTATGAGCGAGGGGAATGAATGTGGTTGCAGTGTAGGTAAAACCCTGATGCATTTCAGAAGAGTTAACATGTAATTTCATAGATCCCAAGCATTGAATGCAGAATTTGAGTGTATGAGTGTGTGCAAGTATGCATAGTTTATTCTGGGTCCAGAGCTATCCTTAGATTTTCAAAGATATTGATGACCCAAAGTGCTTATGGTGCTGCTGCTTAATTTTAGGATTTTCTCATAATCGGTTTTATAAAAATAGGGCCTAGCTGTTAGGGCAGAGTTTTGTTTTTTTAAAGATTTAATTTATTTATTGGAGAGAGCGAGACAGAGAGAGGACAGGAGCAGGGAGAAGCAGGCTACCTGCTGAGCTGGGAGCCGGTTGTGGGACTCGATCCTAGGAGCCCAGGATCATGACCCGAGCTGAAGGCAGATGTCCAACGATCTGAGCCACCCAGGCGCCCTAGAGCAGAGTTTTGATAGCTAGCTTTGGAATGGCCGTTTGATGGCAGCAGTTATGGCAGGTCAGTACGGGCGGGAAGTGGGCTGGAATGGGGCTGGAATCATCAGATGTCTGTCTTTGCCAAGCCTCTGGGACCGTGTTGCCAGCCATCAGTTATAGAGCTCTATTTTGATTTAATTATCTGCCTATCTTTACACGTGTTAATGAGCCCTTTGGCCTCATGCCATATGAGTGCCCGTTGGTGAAATAAGTAACTGCTTGAAATAAAAAAATAAAGCCCAAACCTTGAGGCCTCAGGTTTCACCCTGCAGGGAATGTATTTCCAATAAAGGCACACAAACACAAGCATTTCCTGTTACAGTTTTTAAAACCTGAGTACTTTCTAAATAGGCTCTTCAGTGCTTGAAACCAGAGAGAAATTGTTGCAGCAGTAGTAATTGAAACCAAGAGGGTAGGCAAATTCTGGTCAGGTCTGGCCTTTCAGTTTCATAGGATGTGGTTTTAGATCAAATACCTGTTTCAGCTGGAAGATTGATCATGTTGTTATTGCACAGAGAAAGACTTCCAGGAGTCTTGCTTTACAGCTTTTCACGTGGTGTCTGAGTCTGGGAGGAGGTTCCTCCTTAGGAACGTCAAGATGATAGAACATGCGTACACAACAGAAGGAAGTAGCTGTAAGTGCCCTGGGGCCTGTCTGAAGGAGGCCGAAGGTTGTTAAAATTGCAGTTGGAAAGGTTCTTATGCTCGATAGTCATACCAGCTTTTAAACAGCATCCTGGTGGTCTGCCCGGTTGCAATAGAATGTTACAGTGTACTCGAGTTTGGGATTATTGGTCCTGGTATTCGGCTAAGGAGTGAAATTGTGGCCTAGTAAATTGGTCCTGGATGATGAATCAGACAGCCTAGGCATCAGATCCTTTCTTTGTGAGTAGAAGAGATCTGAGTGACATAGCAGGGACTCTATCTTTTGTGACTGAAAACCTGACATCTGGTTTATGCAAAAGAGGAATTCATTGACTCCCATAACTGGAGTTCAGGCGTTGGTCTGACTTTAGGTAGTACAGTTGGATTTTGGGTGCAGATAATGCCTCCAGAATTCATTTTATCTTTGTCTCCTGGCAGTGATTTCATTCTTGGGTTCTACATACATTTGAAGTGAGACCTATATGATATGAAGGGGCCATTTAATCCTCACAGTGACTCTTTGGTAGGCATTACTATTTTCTTTGGTGGCTCTCTCTGGCAGGATGACTATAGCAGCTCTAGCTTCCTTTATTTTCAGTGCTAAGATTTACTCTTGTCTGCTGAGGTCACCTGCATGTCCCTAACCCAGTCATCCAAGCCAAGGGCATGTGAGACTCAGGTGGGCCCGAGTCACATAGTCTGTTTTGAGCCCCACCCAACTATGTGGCCAGGAGTTCAGAAAAAGGATCTTCTAGTGAAAACTGGCTAATGGCCTGAGGAAGAGCCTGGGTGCGGGGGAAGCAGATGGGTTTTGTTGTGTGCAGTGATACCATTTGATCCAGTCTGAAGTTAGAAAGCCCATATAATAACTCTACAGGCTAAATACAGCCTGTTAACCACTTCCAGGGATCCCACAGTTCCGTTTTGAATGAGGCTCTCACACCCTATATGGTTGTGATTCTTCAGGTTCTGCCTGTTCCATGGGCCAGATCCTTCTACCCCGGATGCTAAATCTATGAGGCCTTAAGATGGGTGATGGCAGCGGTGGTGGCTGCTTCTGCTACTACTACTGCTTTTTGATGGGGGTGGGGACAGGTTGATTTTCTTTTGAAAGAATAATTGGGAAATTTAAATATAATTAAAAGGTGTCCTATGACTAATCTTACCCCCCCACCACCCCTTTTATGTAACAACACCGACTTGGAATCCTTGAAGCCAGAATCATTGGCTCTTGTCAGCCTTTGTGATGTGATTTACAGTGAAGCCAGTGACCTTTTTTTACCTGTTTCTCTTTAGGTGGTTTGGTATTTCCCCTTAAACACAATGTCTTAATGTGCTTTTGGTAAGGATCTTTTGCAAGAAGTTGAATTAGTTGGCAAATATCACGAGGTGATGTTGGGAGAAATATACACTCCTAGTACGTTGTACAAGTTGATGTTACTTCTTTGGAATTCAGATTGCATTATATATATATACACACACATGTAGAATTTTTTTTTGCCTATTCTTTGATCTGTTGGTTCCACTTAGAGGGTTTTATCCTCAGGAAAGAATTATAAGTGTGCTGACTTTTAAGTGAATGCTGTTTTATCAGAGTAACATTTATTTATAATAGTGAACTACTGGAAGCAAGCTAAATGTCCAACAATAAGAGACCAAATTGACCAGATTTAGTATGGTACCTCCATTCAGTGGAAGACTTATCTGAATATTAAATACGTTTCTTTTTTTTTTTTTT
>RCUC01097862.1:0-10872 GCA_003697995.1 Taxidea taxus jeffersonii | reverse complement strand
AATGTGGCCAGACGTGATAAAAAAGGGTTACTTTTTTTTTTTTAAAGATTATTTATTTATTTATTTGACAGAGATCACAAGTAGGCAGAGAGGCAGGCAGAGAGAGAGAGGAAAGGAAGCAGGCTCCCTGCTGAGCAGAGAGCCTGATGCGGGGCTCCATCCCAGAACCCTGGGATCAGGACCTGAGCCGAAGGCAGAGGCTTTAACCCACTGAGCCACCCAGGTGCCCCAAAGGGTTACATTTTTAATATGGACTTGATATTTAGTAGTGTGGAAAATAATTGGAATATTTTACTGAAAAAAAATGGGTTCTGTATTCTAGATGACTCTTTTCTAATAGTCATCTGATTAAAGATCATTCATCTTCAGTAATTTGTGAAAACTTCATTGAGATATTATTTACATACTTTAAAAGTCACCTATTGTAAGCATATTATTCAGTGATTTTTTTTTTTCTTAGCAGATTTGTAGAGCTGTGCAATCATTATCTCAGTCTGATTTTAGAACATTTCTATCATCCTCAAAAGATCCCTCATGGTTATTTGCAGTCAGTCTCTCTTCCTAACTCTAGGTCCAGGCCTCCAATCATCTATTTTCTATCCTGATGGATTTGGGTTTTGGGACATTTTTAGATCTTTGGAATTATACAATATATAGTTTTCCGAATTTGGCTTCTTTCACTTAGTGTACTGTCTTTGAGGTTACTCCATACAGATATTAGCATGCATCAGCTGTTTGTTATTTTTTATTGCTGAGTAATATTCTATTGACTGAATAGACATTTAGTTTATACTTCCACCTATTTATAAAACTGGACTTTTTTTTTTTTTTTACTTTTTGGCTATCACAAATAATGCTGCTAAAACATTCACATTCAAGTCTTCGAGTGCACATACATACTCATCTCTTTGGTTGGATATCTAGGAGCGGATTACTAGGTTTCATTGTAAATTTGTGTTTAACTATTAACAAAATTGCCAAACTGTCTTCCAAAGTGGCTATACTGTTTCATATACCTATAAGCAGTGTGCGCCTGTTCCAGGTCATCTACATTCTGGACAACAATTTTTCATTGACTGTCCTTTAGAATCCGACCATCACTGTGGGTATCAAGTAGCATCTTGGTGAGGTTTCAGTTTGCATTTCTTTAATGATTAATGTTTTTGAGCATCTTTACATATAGATATATTTAGCTTTATCTTCTTTGGTGAAATTTATATGTAGATCTCTAGTGAATCTTTAATTGGAGTATTGTTTTGTTAAGTTTTGTGAGTTCTTTATATATTCTAGACACAAGTCCTTTATCTTAAACATGGCTTATAAATGGTTTTGTCCCCAGTAGGTGACTTACATTTTCATCTTCCTCGTGGTATTTTTTGAGGAATAAAAGTTTTTAATTCTGATAAAGTTCAGTTTATCACTTTGTTTTCTTCTCTGCATTATGCTTTAAGATTAGAAAGATATTTTTTTCCTGTTTTCTTCTAAACATTTTGTGACTTAGTTTTTACATTTAGGTATATAATCAATTGTGAACATTTTTTGCTTTTGATGTGAGGTAAGGGTCTAAATTCATCTTATAGCACATGGAAATCTAATTGTATCAGCACTGTTTTTGTTGAAAAGACTCTGCTTTCTCCTCTGAATTGCCTTGGCATGTTTGTCAAAAATCAATTGACTATAAATATACAGGTTGATTGCTAGATTCTCAATTGTGTTGTGATGATCTATGTCTAACTTTATACCACTGCCACCACATGTCTAGTCACTGTAACTTTATATTGTGCCTTGAAATAAAAAAAGTCGAAGTCCTCCCACTTTGTTCTTTTTTCAAACTTGTTTTTGTTATTCTGTATCCTTTGCATTACCATATAAATTGTATAATCAGCTTGTAAATTCCTACAAAAAAGAAAAAAAGCCTGCTGTCATTTTTATAGGAATTGTGTGTAATGTGTAGATAAATTTAAGAAGAATTTCCATTTTAATACATTGACTCTCCCAATCTGTGAACATGGAATGTCTTTCTATTTATTTGTTCTCTAACTTCTCAGCAGTATTTGATAGTTTTCAGTATACGGGTCTTGCACTTTCTTTGTCAAAGTTATGCCTTGATATTTTATTTTTAATGCCATTGTGGGTGAAACCATTTTCAGGTTATTTATTGTGGGTATATAGAAATATAATTGATTTTTGTATATTGATCTTGTACTCAGTATTCCTCCTGAACTTAGTCATTAGTTTTGCAGTTTTTATCAACTCCTTCAGATTTTCTATCCATATGATCAAATAACCTGCAGATAAAGGCTGTTTTACTTCTTACTTTCCTCTATGGATGACTTTTACTTATCTTAACTCATTGCACGGGGTTAATGAAGTTTAAATGGAAATCAGGAGCACAGACATCCTCAACTTCTTCTTGATCTTAGGAGAAAGTATTCAATCTTTTGCTATTAAGTATATTAGCTATAGTTCTTTCTCTCTTTTCTGTAAATGCACTTTTTAACTATTAACTCAATTAACTATTCAATTAACTATTTCTCAATTAACTATTGAGAAAATTTCCTTCTATTCTTTGTTGAATGAGAATTTTTATAATGAGCAGTTGCTGGATTTAGTCAACTTTTTGGGGGGGTTGTGCAACCACTGTGATGGTCATGCATATTTCTGTCATTTGTTCTATTATTAAGGTATATTACAATAATTGATGTTTAATTATTAAACCAACCTTGCATACCTGGGATAAATTTCACTTAGGGTATATAATTGCTGGGTCAGTTTGCTAATATATTGTTGAGAATTTGTGTGTCTGTATACATGATGGATATGATATGGTCTGTCATTTTCTTTTCTTGTAATATTTAGCTTTTCCTGTCTCTTATTTTTGGGAAGAGTTTGGGAAGGCTTGGTTTTGTTCTTCTCTAAATGATAGAGAAGCCAGTGAAGCCAACTAGGGCTGAATTTCTCTTTGTGGGGAGATTTTTAATTACTAATTTTTAATAATTATAGGTCTCTTCAGATATTTCTGATTTTTCTTGAGTCATTTTTTAATATTTTGTGTCTTTTTAGGAATGTGTACTTTTTCTCTAAGTGTCTGATTTGTTGGCATTAAGTTTTTGATTAGATGCTTTTACAGTACTTTGAATTTCTATAAGATCAGTAGTGTTATTTCCACATTAATTCCTGATTTTCATAACATGTGTTTTCTCACTTTTTATTTTGGCCAGTCTAGCTACAGGTCTGTCAGTCTTACTGGTCTTTTTAAAGAATCAGATTTCACTGATTTTTCTCTCTTGTTTTTCTATTCTCTATTTTGCTGAGTTCCACTCTATTATTTCTTGCCTTCTGCTTGCTTTATGTTAATTTGTTCTTTTTCTACTTTCTAAAGATGGGAACTGCAGCTATAAAATTTCTCTAAGCACTATTTATTTATTTTTAATTTATTTTTGTGGGGGTGGTGGGACAAAGAGAGAGAATCTAGTGTGAAGCCCAGTGCAGCCAAATCAATATTTGGATGCTTCACTGACTAAGCCACCCAGGTGCCCCTCTAAGCACCATTTTAGTAGTATCCCAGAAATTTATGTTTTGTTTTCATTTAGTTCACACTACATTTAGTTTTCTCTTTGATTTCTTCTTTGATCCTTGGGTCATTTAGAAACATGTTTCTAATTGTCAAATTTTTGTTGATTTCCTGAATTTCTTTCTGTTGTTGATTTTAATTTAAATCCATTTTGGTCAGAACACATACTTTATATGATTTCAGATCTTTAAATATCATTAAGACTTTTGTAATGGCTTACCATATGGTGTATTAAGGAGAATGTTCCCTTTGTACTTGAAAAGAATGTATATTGTGCTGGGGAAGTGATCTATAGATGTCGGGTCAGTTTTTTTATAGTACTGTTCAAATCTTCTATACCCTTGATGATTCCTGTCTGGCTGTCTTATGATTTCTGTTTACATGGTGTATCTTTTTCATCAGTTTGCTTTCAACCTATTTATGTCTTTGAATCTAAAGTATGTCTCTTTGCTATTTAAGTTTTGGATATTTTATGTCTTTTTTTTACCCTTTACTTCCTTTTATGTGATAAATACACATTTTCTAGTGTCTTTAAATTCTCTCTCTATATGTTTATTAATAGTTGTGGAGATTACATTATACATTTTATATGATCACAGTCTAGTTCAGATTAATGCTAACCTAATTCTTATAAAACACAGATGTTAATACTAATCAAATTCTTACAAAATACAGAAACTGCTCCATATAGTTCCATTTCTCCCCCTTCTTTGTGCTATTATTATAATATGTATTCTGTATATATACTATGCAATTAATAATACTCTATTATAATTATTGACTTAGGCAATTTTATGCCTTCTAAAAAAGTTTAAAGGAAAAAAGAAAAAATCTATTTAAATTTTCTATATCAACTCACATATTTACCTTTCCGGGTGCTCTTCATTTCTTTCCATGAATTAAAGTTAACATCTGCTTATCTGCTCTAATTTTCTTGCTCCATTGCAGCTTGATTTCCTCCACTTTCTTTATATGTACACATACTTACACTTTTATTTATATTTATATAAATAATTTCAATGCTATAAGTCTAACAATGCAGTTTTGTAATTATTTTATAGTTATTTTATGAAATTATCTTTTATAAAAATAGAGAATAATAAGAAAAAGTACTTATGTTTATGCTCTTTTCATAGTGCTCTTTATATCTTTATTTGGAATCAAGTTAAAATTTTATATTATTTGCTTTCAGCCCAAAGAAATTTCTTTAGTGCTTCCTGTATGAAAGGTGTACTAATATTTAGTTCTCTCATTCTTAGCTTATCTGGGAATATCTTTATTTCATCTTCATTTTCAAGGGATAGTTTTGCAGGATATAAAAATCTCAGATAACAGGGCTTTCCCCTCTGCCACACCTCTCATTTTGATTATAGTTTATTACAATGATTACTTTATGCAGTTGTCTTTTAAATTGCCCAAGAGAAACAAAGGGGCCTGTGTACATGTGTGTGCATGCACACACACACAATCATGTATATTTTAACCCACTGAGCCACCCAGGCGCCGCTCATGTATATTTTATACTTACATATATAAGTATTCTATCCCTCTGCCTTTCACCTCTATTGTTTCTTTTGGAAATTCTGTTCTTAAACTTATTGTGATTTCCTTTAAATGAGTCATTATTCCTTCCTGCTTGACAAATTTTCCCTTGTTCTTTCAATTTTAATAGCTTGACTGTTAATGTTTCTAGATGTGGATCTGTTTTGTTTATCTTACTTGATGTTTGTTGAACTTCTTGGATATGAAATTTATGTTGTTTTGCAAGTTTTGGAAGTTCGTCGGCCATTATTTATTCAAATATTTTTTCAGGTGCTTTTTTTTCTTCTTTCATTCTGGAACTTCAATTACTTAAAAGCTTTCCCCCAAGGGTTTTGAGGCTTTGTTCAGATTTCCTCAATCTTACTCCCTCCCCTTCTTCCTAAGATTAGATAGTCCCTATTTATCTGCCTTCAAATTAACTGATTCTTCTGGGTAGTCAAATCTATTGTTGAATTCCATCAGTAAATTTTTTCATTTCACTTAACTACATTTTTCCAAATCTAAACTTTCCATTAAAAATAATGATAATTTAACTTTTTGATTTTTCTATAGTTGATGAATTAATGTCAGACTTTCTTTTCTTCTAAAATATGTTTTTCTTTTAAATTTTTGAACATAATTGTAACTGTCATTTTGTAGTATTTGTGTGCCAAGTCCAGTATCTGGGGCCCCTAAGGGAAAGTTTCTATGAACTGCTTTTTCCCCCCAGTGTATGGGTCATATTTTCCTGTTTCTTTGCATGTCCTGCTATTTTGTTGTTAAAACTGGACAAGCTGATAATATATTACAGTAACTCTGGGTTCTGGTTTGCCTCTTTTCCACCAACCTTTGGGAGTCATTGTTGAGGTTATTGTTTATATGTTTAGTGATTTACCTGAACTGATTTTTTGGCTTTTATTTTGCCCTCAGTGTGCATTATTGTCTCTTTCTTGTTTGTTTGTTTATTTATTTATTTATTCTTTAATCTGGCTTTCCAGGTTTTCCCTGGATCAATTTAGTGATTAGACAATGACTGACCTGATCTTGTGCTTAAATATCTTGAGTCAGTAAGACTTTTTTCTACCCTTTGTTAATGGATCTGTGCATGAGACAAGAAACACAAAGTTCAGGCAGTTTATGAATCTTCCCCAGCTTTTACTTTCTGCATGTGCAAGGCCTCACATGCAGGCAAAGCATGAGCAAATAAAATAGCTAGGGCTAGCTCCATGATCTTGCAATCGTTTACAGCCATCAAGACTCCCAGGGGATGTGGGAGTTTATCAAAGCCCATAATGGCTATCTCTTTTGTTGGATTCCCTATAAAATTTTTGACTGTCTTCAGATCTGCTTTTTGCCCCAGACAGTATGTGTGCTCATGTAAGCTCTGATGTTGGCCTTTCCTGACTGTTTGCAACAGAGATTGCTATTGTTTTTGACAACACCTTAGGGCATGGGCCTTTTCAAGTTCTCTTCCAAATCAATTCTTCCCTGTCTGTTAGGAAAGCTGATGTTCCTGAGAGTTTGCCATGTCCGGGTAGAAACACAACAAAAGGAGCTGGGAGCTGGTGGAGAGGGTGAAAGCAGTTCCAGGATAAAATACTACACACACTTCCACTGGTTCCTGATATTTAGTAGGTTTGTGTTTTGTTCTGTTTGGTTTGTTTGTTTTGAGTAAACATCTCACTACAATTTTGTACACCTTTGGTCAATTTTCATAGCTCTGAAATGATTATTTTTGGCAATTTTATCCAGTTTTATTGTTGCTTTTTATGGAGACCTACTGAATCCTTTACTTAACCACGTAGCAAAGCTATTCTTCATTTTTTTAAAGTTAAAATTCACATATCAAAAATTTAGGCACCTTAAAGTATACAATTTAGAAGCACTGTCATTCACAGTGTCATGCAGCCAACACTCCTAGATAGCTCCAAATAAAACATTTTCATCACTCCAGAAGAAAACCCTGAAGGCATTAAGCAGCCCTATTCTCCCCTTCCCCTAGCAACCACAAATCTGCTTTCTGTCATGAATTTACTTATTCTGGATATTTCATCAGTGGAATCATACAATATATAACATTTGGTGTCCGGATTCTTTCATGTAGCATATTGCTTTTGAGATCCATCTACATTGTTGTATTTATACTTCATTAGCATTAGTACTCCATTCCTTTTTATGGCTGAGTAATATTTCATTAAATATATATTTTGTAGTCCTTTTTATCTACAGGGAATCTGTTCCAAGACCCCCAGTGAATGCCTGAAATAATGGATAGTAATGAAACATACATACTGTGGTTTTTTCCATACATACATAATTACAGTAAACTTTACAAATCAGGCATAGTAAAAAAATTAAGAAAAATAACTAACAATAAAATAGAATAATTATAACAACAAAATAAAGTAAAAGTGACATGAATATGGTCTCTTTTTCTCAAAACATCTTATTGTATATACTGTGCTCACCTTTCTTCTTGTGACGATGTCTACATGATGAGATGAAGTGAAGTGAATGACATAGGCATTCTGATGTAGTGTTAGGTTACTACTGGCCTTTTGATGATAAGTCAGAAAGGAGGGTTATCTGTTTCTGGACCATAGTTGACTATAGTAACTGAAATCATGGAAAGCTAACCCATGTACCAGACAAGGTTTGGGGGGTGGGACTGCTATGTGTGTACTCATTTATTGATGGACATTTGGGTTGTTCCCATCTTTTGACTACTGTGAACAGTGCTACTATGAACATTCATATACTAATAATTGTTTGAATATTTATCTTCAATTTGGGAGGATATATTCCTTGGAGTAGGATTGTTGGGTAATTCTATGTTTAACTTTTTGAGGAACTGCCATACTTTTTGATGGCAGCTCTACCATTTTACATTCTCACCAACAAAGTGTGGGTGTTCCAGTTTCTCCACATTCTCATTAGCACTTATTTTCCTTTTTTTTAATCACCTTATTCATCTTTGTGAGTGTGAAGCAGTATCTTGTTGTGGTTTTAATTTACATTTCCCTAGTGACTTGTAATGTTGAGCACCTTCCATTCTTCTTCAACTTTTAAACTAAAATTATAGAACAATCCATAGATTAGATTTCAGGTCTCTGGAACTTAAGTAGTGGTCTTTTCTCAGTACAACAATATCTTCTTATCTTCTACTATGTGTTACATGATATTCTTTAATGTCTTGAATTTGCCATGCCCTTTTTCATTTTACTCAAACAACTAATAATGCAGATCTATGTTGAATTAAATAGTCTTTCTAATAACTAAAATGAACTAAATAAATAAACTTCTCTATATATTTATAGTCTTACATTCCACAGATTTGAGGTGGCATTTATCTCAAGATAAAATACATTAAAAGAATTTGCATGGTCCAACTTCACATTGGACTTTGTTCCATTAAGTTTAGTCTGCCACTGATAATGTCTACCTTTTTCCCCCAATTATATAAAGTGAACAAGTCCTAGAGATCTATTATATTACATAGTACCTATAGTTAATACCATGTTATGTATGTAAAATTTTTGCCAAGAAGGTAAATAGTATGTTAGGTGTTCTTATTACAAAAAAATGGTAATAAATAAGAGTTAAGTAGGAGGGGTGCCTGGATGGCTCAGTGGGTTAGGCCTCTGCCTTTGGCTCAGGTCATGATCTCAGGGTCCTGGGATCGAGTCCTGCATCGGGCTCTCTGCTCAGCAGGGAGCCTGCTTCCTCCTCCTCTCTCTCTCTTTGATTGCCTCTCTGCCTACTTGTGATCTCTTTCTGTCAAATAAATAAATAACATCTTAAAAAAAAAGAGTTAAGTAGGAGACTTTTGGAGGTGCTAGATAGATTTATGGCATAGATTGAAGTGATGGTTTCACAAATGTATACTTATATCCAAACACATCAAGGTTGTATATATTGATTATAAATAGATTTTTGTAGGTCAAAAATACACAATAATAAGAATGCAGATAACCCAATTAAGAACGTAGGGAAAATATTTTAGCAGACACTTCACTAAATAAGATAGATGGCATATAAACACATGAAAACGTGGTCAGCACTGTCTGTTAGGGATATAGAGATTAAAACCACACTACGATACCACTACATGTCTATTAAAGTATCTAACATTAAATATATAAACAATTATGTGTCTGTATATATATATGTATATATATATACACAGACATATACGCAATTTTATATACATGTACATATATACACACACATTTATTTGTTGTGTGCTTTTGGGATTTATTGTTAGGTAGAAAAAAAAAGCAAAATGAAGAAATTTTTGCATGTCACCATTTAGCCAAGAAAAAGGGAAAGGATATTTAGTTATCTAAATATTTGGATCGGGGCACCTGGGTGGCTCAGTGGGTTGAGCCTCTGCCTTCGGCCCAGGTCATGATCCCAGGGTCCTGGGATCAACATCGGGCTCTCTGCTCAGCGGGGAGCCTGTTTCCCCCTCTCTCTCTGCCTACTTATGATCTCTCTCTCTCTCTCTGTTAAATAAATAAATAAAATAAAAATAAAAAAAAAATATCTGGATCTAAGGTGCCTCGTTAGCGCAGTAGGTAGTACATCAGTCTCATAAATATTTGGATCTTAATATCCTTTATATAACAATCATAGGCATACCATAATTTTCTGTGAAGGGGAGAAATAGAAAGGGGTAAAAGTTAGGCTTTTCTACCTCTTATTTTGTAGGTTTGCTTTTACTCTATGTAAACACATATTTTTTAAACATATAAACATATAAAATAAAGATTAAAAATGGGAATTATTAATTAATACAAATATAAATAAAGCAAAGGTCCACTTCAGAACCCATGCCTGGAAAAATTTACTAGGTGAATAATGCGTAACTACTATAAGCAGGATATTTGCTTTAATGTACTGAGCCCCATCCTTGTAATTAGCAATTTTAAAATAAAATCTGATTACCTTTGGAATTTAGGTTCCAGCATTGCTGGACGGCATTGCTGTTTTTCCTTCATATTTGAAGATGTGATTATCTTTTTTTCTTCCTGTTGTTGTAGTTGTAGCAATTTGACACCACATAGATATTAATAGCTTTAACTTATTAGTAATGTGAGTAATCTTTTTAAATATGTTTTCTGTTTGTCTGTTTGAAGAGCATGGGTTTAGACTGTCTCCATTTAACCTTCGATACTTTTAATTCATATTGAGCCACAAGGAAAAGCTAATTTTTAAAGGGTTGATAATAGGTCTTGAATGTGATTACTCTTTGGTTATTTATGGTGAAAAACATACGTTATCAAACAGTAAAGATGAGGAAGATAGTAAGTGCACCATCTCATTCATTTCATCCATTTTTTTGTTCATTCAGTCACCCAAGTAATATTTCTTGTATACCTAGTATATGCCAAGTGCTCTACTGGCTTAGAAACTCGATTGTGAGAAAGGAGTAATGTTCCTTCCCGTCATGGAATTTTCATTCTATGTATATATTAATCATATAATCACACAAGCAAACAAAATGTACCCATGACACTGTGCTATGAAGCAGAGTTTCACAGAGCTGTAGCTCTGTGGAGAAGAGCCATAGGAAAACTTTTTCTGGGGAATGATAACTGAAGCCTTTAAGTTAATTAGGCAATGAAAGGGCAGGAAGATCTTTCCAGATAGAGGAGATACTATTTGCAAAAATCGCATGACAGGGAAGTATGGTGAGGACTCATGTGACTGTTTCAAAGAGTAAAGAGAGCGTGGGTACAAGATCAGACTGGAGAGGCAAAGGTGGGAAGACTGTG
>RCUC01097860.1:0-27549 GCA_003697995.1 Taxidea taxus jeffersonii | reverse complement strand
AAAAAAAAAAAAGGAGTCTGGCTCTTGGTTTAGGCTCAGGTCATGATCTCTGGGTCATGAGATCGAGCTCCGAGTTGGGCTCTGTGCTGGGCGTAGAGCCTGCTTAAGCTTCTTTCCCTCTCCCTCTCTCCAACATGCCCCTATTTCTGTCTCTCTTAAAAAAAAATGTTTTCATAACTCCAAATTCTGCTTGACAACAGGCAGCATCAATTTTCAGAAGAACCTGAGTTCCCCAAGTTTCATTTGTAAGCTGACTGCCCATATCAGCTCATGAAATAAAGCCAAGGTGAGTCTAAGGCGCTATTAGAGAGACCAGGCTCAAGCCGAGAACCTGCAACTTGCTTCTGACTTCTAGGAACCCTGTAGAGCAACAGGCGATGATGGCGTGCAGAGAATAACTTGGGGATGACATTGTTCTGGCTTATTACAGACCTGATAAATCACAGAGCCTCTAACATTTCAGCTTCACTGTGGTCATTCACATTAAGAAGCACTGGACTTTGGAGGCTGAATTCACGCTCCAGAGGTTTGGGGTTTTAAAAAAAATTTTTTTCTTATTGCTTGCTTTTTGGAATGGGAGGAATTCTAATTCTTCCTCATTTTACAGAGGTAAAATGTGACATATCTCACAAGGCCCAGCAAGTTAGCAAATGTAGAAATACAGATCTGTCATCTTGATCCCCATCCATATACCACCTTGAATAATCTGCTCATCCAGAAAACTTAGAACTCTGGATCCCCTGTGAAAACAGATCTGGGCGCAAGGACCGTCCCTAAACATTGACTCACTGACTGACTCTAACGTCCCTGGCTCACTCTCCAGCTGTGCGGTGTTTTCGGAGGCAGGAAGGAAAGTTTTCGAGTAGAGGCGTGTGGCTAAACAGAAAGTTCACTCTATGACATTACTTTTGCTTCTTGGGGTATTTTAAATGGTGCCTGTGGGAGAGTAAAAATTACCCCAGGACACAGGAAGCTGCCCAGCACCTCTGCGCCGATTATAACCACAGGGTTTCCCTTCGAGTCAGCTTCAGATAATTATTTGGCAACTTCTTTTGAGCTACTTCTAAGTTACTGGTCATGAACATTTAAGCCACTAATTAATTTGCGTGCACACCACACAACATTGCAGTTTTCATGTGCTTGTGAGAGCCCTGGGTAAATGGTACTTGGGGATGTTAATATCCATTCATCAAACTACAAGACATTTCTCAGTTCCTGAATAACAACCCGCTTTTAAAGGAAAGTATATACTGAATGTGAAAACCCTAGTCTTAAAATGGAATGGCTCGGTGGGTTTTCTGGATATTATTTGGAACCAGTGCCGGGCATTTGCTTTCTACCTGAAACACCAAAGAGATCATTCCCTTTGCCCGGGAGCAGTGGGGATGGTGGGAAAGGCAGGACCTTGGGAGAAACCTTAGACTAGCTGTTCTCCAGCGGGTCCGAGCCTCGGATCCAGGTGAGGCACGGCTTGCATTATCTATCTAGTGGGGCTGCTTTCAGGATAAAAATGAGAATATTTATGCGGAGATACTAAGAGGTCTGTCTCGCCAATGTTCCCACTGTTGAAGACATGATTAGATTCCTAAAAGTGTGAGAAACCAGCTACATAAATTGGGAGACATATGTCAAGGTTTTGTATTTTTTTTTCCCAAATAGAAAAGAAATATGCACTTTTACATTTCCGCAGACGACACCCCAGCCATTCTATCGTTTTGCAGATGGCGTTCCACGAGCCTGCCAGCAACCATGTGTTTGCTCATATGGGAATCTTCCAAAGCTTGTTGGTATCAAAGTTCTTTTTCTCTTTCAGTTTCTGACTTCTTGACCATGAAGTACTTACATGATTGTATATGGTTTCTTTCTTGCTAATGGCATTTTTTTTTAAAGTAAATCAAAGGTACTTTTGTGAACCACCTGTCCCCATCCCTCAGTGGCTTTGCCACGTGAACAGACCCTGCCTATTTGTCTCTATCCCTCCTGCTTCTCTTCTATCACTGTCTCTTCACTCATGAGTCCATCATTCCTGAGAAAGAGGAGTCCCCAAGGTTCCAGGCATACAGAAATAACTTTTCCCTAGAACATGTTTCTAAACGACAGGATGTGATATTTAGGTGACTTTAGGTGACATGCAGATGCTCCATTAAATGACATTTTATCGCATTCTGAGAAAGCCATTTCCTCTTCAACTCCCCTTTAGTCCTTCTGATTCCACGAAGGAGAGAGGCTCAGGGTTGCACTATTATACCTGAACATTTCTCTAACTGAAATTCAGTCACCATTTGTAACAAAGAAAGAGCAGATCATGGGTTCAGAGTCTTGGTTGCATTAAGAATTTAATTACAGAAGGTTTTTTTTTCCCTTTGCAGTTTTTAATTCGACTAGCATTTTTAATTCACACCAAATGATGCATTGCTTTTATTTGCAAAAATAAACAATTGGGTTTCCTCTTAAAAATAAATTTCCCACTAAAAATAAAAAGAAAAGTCTTAAAAGATTATATTCCTTGAATTTTAAAAGCCAGTGATTTAAAGAAGCAAAGCATAGCTCAGATAAGACATGGGTTTGTCAAAATTGCGAGGGCAGCACTTGTAAGGCTTTAGTCTGACTATTTGCCCAGGACCATTGAGAGAAGGTAGCCATGCAGGACCTTCGCGAGAAGCTAGACATACAGAGAGTGTGGAGTAGGTGCTGCTCAGAACACAGTGATTCTCTCTAAAGAAACATAAAAGCCACGTCCTCCTCTTCTTCTTCCTCTGATACCCACCAGCGTTGGCATGGCCGCCATCACCTCCATAATCATCACCACCCCTCCCCCGTCATCTCCATGACTCACCACTGGTGGAATGCCCGAGGCTCACCACCCTCCTCCTCAGGCTCCAAATGGTAAACTTAAGGAAGAAAAGAGAAAATATTTCAATTAGGATAGTTACACGTTTTTTAAAAATTATTATTATAATTTTTTATTTTTTAAATTTCTTTTCAGTGTACCAGAATTCATTGTTTATGCACCACACTCAGTGATCCATGAAGTACATGCCCTCCATAATACCCACCATCAGGCTCATCCAACTTCCCACGTTTTGATATGAAAAAACATTAAGAATAGAGAATATCCTCCACGTACCACACTGGGCTCCAAAACTACCAAGTATCTCAGCATCTACAGGGAGAAGATGTTCTTAATTTAAAATATTATGACCCGAGAGAGAAGTCCATTGAAATAGTCAGTTGTTATTGTTGTTGTTGTTTTTTTTAAGAGACAGAGAGTATGCAAGTGAAGTGTGGGACAGAGGTGGAGGGAGAGAGAGAATCTTAAGCAGGCTTCATGCCCAGTGCGAGCCTGACCTAGGACACGATCTCAGGATCCTGAGATCATGATCTGAGCCAAGTCAAGTTGCTTAATTGCACTACTGGGTATTTACCCCAAAGATACAGATGTAGTGAAAAGAAAGGCCATCTGTACCCCAATGTTCATAGCAGCAATGGCCACAGTTGCCAAACTGTGGAAAGAACCAAGATATCCTTCAAAGGACGAATGGATAAGGAAGATGTGGTCCATATACACTATCGAGTATTATGCCTCCATCAGAAAGGATGAATACCCAACTTTTGTATCAACATGGACAGGACTGGAGGAGATTATGCTGAGTGAAATAAGTCAAGCAGAGAGAGTCAAGTATCATTTGTGGAGCATAAGGTATAACACGGAGAACATGGGGAGATGGAGAGGAGAAGGAATTTGGGGGAAATTGGAAGGGGAGATGAACCATGAGAGACTGTGGACTCTGAGAAACAAACTGAGGGTTTTGGAGGGGAGAGGTTGGGTGAGCCTGGTGGTGGGTATTGTGGAGGGCACGTATTGCATGGAGCACTGGGTGTGGTGCATAAACAATGAATTCTGGAACACTGAAAAAAAATTAAAAAAATAAATAAAAATTTTAAAAAAAGAGTCAGTCGCTTAACTGACAGGGTCCCCCAGGTGCCCCCAAAAGGTCAATATTTTTAAATGCAGTAATTATGGCATTAATTACCTATCACTACAACCACAGTGGATAGCTAACCCACAACCACACAGCATATAACCACACAGCAGCATATAACAGTAGGTGTTTATTTGTTACGTGGGTGGCGTGGTCCGTGAGGGGCTCTGCTGATCCTGGCTGGGCTTGCCTCAGCGGCAGGGTGTTGGCTGGATGTTCACTGTCAGAGGCTGGCCTCAGCTGGGACACCTTCACTGCACTGCCCGGTCCCCGGTTCACTAGTAGGTAGCCTGGAGAGGTTCTTGTAGTAATGGTTGTTCAAGACCCTGCTTGTATCACGTTTGTGATCATCCCATTGGTCTAAAGAAATCATATGTCTGGGCCTCCAGGCCAAACGGGAAGGGCATGGCAAAGTCCCCTGGCAAGGACATGGATATAGGGAGGGATGGTGACCTGGGGGCCATTTTGCAATGTGCCACAACCGTAAGACGCACTTTAGAAAAAGTTTTCAGATAAGTTTTTGGAAAAATTTAAAGTAAAGCCATGTTGGAATAAATACATTCTTGAAAAATACCAGCAATATGGTAAGATAAACCAAAATTACATCTTACACTATAACAATCTTCATCACTATACCTAATTGTGTTTCTTTCTTTTTTTAAAAATTTTTTTACAAAAGATTTTATTTATTTATTTGACTGAGGGAGACAGAGAGAGCGGGAACACAAGTAGAAGGAGTGGGAAAGGGAGAAGCAGGCTTCCCACCGAGCAGGGAGCCCCATGAGGGGTTCGATCCCAGCACCCTGGGATCATGACCTGAGCTGAGGGCAGACACCCAACAACTGAGCCACCCAGGTGCCTCCTAATTGTGTTTCTGCAACAAAACTGGTGGGGGGGGGCCTGTTTTTTTTTTAAAGTCCGTATGTTTTATTGTGAACGTTTTTATATGCCATTAAATGTTCCTTTAAATGGGACCATTTTTAATATTGCCAAAGGATGTAGTTACAGATGTTCCACGATCTAGTTAATCAAAACTTTATTATTAGATATTTTTGCCATCTCCATATTTTCATTATAATGGACACAGCTACAGTGAAAATTCTTGTCTATGAACAGGGATCACACCTTTGACATCTCTTTTACTTCCTCACCTTGCATGAAGCTAAGCAAATAATCACCGCCTAAGTGGAGTCTACAGGAGAACAAAAGCGTTCCAGATGGTTCCTTTATTTGTTTGTTTGTTTGTTTTTAAAGATTTATTTATTCTAGGGAGAGAGTGTGAGCGTGAGGCCAGGGAGGAAGGAAAAAGGGTGAGAGAGAAAGAGAGAGAAACCCAGCAGGGCTCATTCTTAGGATCCAAATGGAAACCAAAGGCCAGTTGCTTAACCAGCCATGCCACCCAGGCACCCCTAAATTGTCACTTTAAACGGGGACCTTGAATTGTTGAAAATAAAAAAATACCTTTGGATCTGAGGATGACACTGTTTCCTTCTCTAAGCAGAAAGCAAAGAGAGATGGACCAGCAGGGAGATGACATGACTTTGCGCTTTCAGAAACAGAGAGAGATATTTATTGCCAAAGTCTCCTGAAAGCTAAGATTATGATTGGAAGGCTTGCAGCTTCCGGCCTAACCCTAGTAGTCTCGGGCTGTGGGTCAATCGCGTGAGGAAGTGATAGCCCCTAGCCCCAGCCATCTGTGCACCAGTGGAAATTGGAAACATGACCTGGCCCTGCTTTGGAGAAGTAACTTATTTTTGTTTGGTGGGAAGCTGGGGCCAGGGTGGTGAGAAGACACTGCCCTAAATATGATATAATCCAGCTGTCCAAATATGTACAGTTCAATTCAGCTGGTCATCTGTTCCCCCAAACCCAGATGTTTGCCATCACGAAATCTCAGATTATCTTTCCTTACATCCAACATAACTTGTACTAATCATGTTTGTTGAAGAGCTGCATTTGCTTTTAATTAGAACACATCTACTTGGATTCCCTGGGTTGCCTTGGTTTCAACTCAGGGACACAGCCTACATTATTAATAAGCTTTGAAGCATAACGACCGAGGGTTTGTGACAAATCACTGGGGCTTTCCTTCCATCTCTGAGTTCAGGTAGAAGAATATCAGTACTGCACAAACACTATTTTCTTTTCTTTTCTTTTCTTTTTTTTTGACAGACAGATCATGCTTAGACAGAGAGGCAGGCAGAGAGAGAGGAAGGGAAGCAGGCTCCCGGCCAAGCAGAGAGCCCGATGCGGGGCTCGATCCCAGGACCCTGGGATCATGACCTGAGCTGAAGGCAGAGGCCTTAACCCACTGAGCCACCCAGGCGCCCCCGAACACTATTTTCAGATTACTAGTATCTGTTAGCACACAGATAATGCTGTTGCATGATGTGCTCCAACCACTAGCTCTCATGACTGCAGTGGACTCTTCATATCTCTGTGCCTTTGTGTTCAAAAGTCTCCAATGATTATGTTTGCTAGTTAGACCTACCGTGAAGTCTGGTCAGATGTGTGATCTTGCTTAGATCATTAACATTGCTTCTGAGCTTGATTTCCTTAACTGAAAATTAGAGGGAAATAAAAGGGTGTTGTGAGGATTCAGTGTCATAAAATATGTCAAACAGCCAGCAGACTGCCTGGTACGCAGTATGTACACAAAGACTTCTGCTCCTTCCAGCCCCTGAAAAACCTCTAGCTAGGGGGTGCTTGGGTGGCTCAGTCCGTGAAGCCTCTGACTCTGGGTTTCAGCTCAGGTCATGATCTCAGAGTCCTGAGATGAGTTCTGCATCAGGCTCCTCGCTCAGCACAGAGTCTGCTTAAGATCCTCTCTCTCTACCTCCCCCTTCGCCCCTCCCAGCCTCTGCTCTCGGGCAGGCTCTCTCTTTAGCTAGGAGTCTGACTTTCTAAGTGCCTGACCAGTCCTACTTCCAGGGGCTGAGGAAGATTTTCAATGAGATTAGTTTTCAAGCTTTAGTCCTTCTGTCTGGGAGACAATGAGAAAAGAAAGTAAGAGAAAAACCCTCTATGAATATTCTGGATATGCTGGAAGCAGTCAGCGTTATTCCATAATGGGTCCCTTTCCTACGAGATAGGCTTCTAGACCATTTTTTGATCTGATGCGTTGCCTACTAAAAGCATCTTCTGCTGGTTTTATCTCTCAAGTGTATCAATAGTTGCTACCAGGGGAACATGCACCTGACATTCACGACTTTGGGACCATATGTCTATTATGAAAAAATAAATACATTGATTATATGATTAATTCTTTTAATTTTCACCAGCTTGTTTGTCAAGAGTTTCTTTCCAAAAGATGACTTACTCTTGATGAGAAAATAAAATCCTGATTCTGAGTCTACGAAGCTGAGCCAAGCCCAGGAATGAGACACAAACCACACAGGTGCTCTCCAGGCTCTTCTCTACCCTTCCCCCAGACACTCTAGCTGACTGAGCCACCCCGGGGCCCCTGTACCGCGAATTCTTTATCCACTCATCTATAGATGGACACGAGGGTTGCCTTCACGTCTTGACTCTTATAAATAATACTGCAATAAACACAGAGGTGCTGTATAGCTTATCAAATCAGTGTTTTGGTTTCTTTGGGTAGACACCCAGTAGTGGAATTACTGAATATATGGTAATTCTGTTTGTAGGGTTGTTTTTTTAAAGACTTTATTTATTTATTTGAGGGAAAGAGAGAGAGAGAGAGAGAGAGAGAGAAAGCACAAGCAGGGGGAGGGGCAGAGGGAGAAGCAGGCTTGAGACTGAGCCTGATCAGGGAGCCTAATGCGGGGCTCAATCCCAGGACTCTGGGATCATGACCCGAACTGAAGGCAGACGCTTAACTCACTGAGCCACCCAGGTGCCCCTTTATTTTTAGTTTTTTGAGGAACCTTCATACTGTTTTCCACAGTGGCTGTACCAATTTGCATTCCCACCAGTAGAGCACAGCGGTTCCTTTTTCTCCTTCTGTGGTCTCTCTGGAGAGGAACCCTCCATGTATCTGTGGGGGAAGGGGATCTAAACGCCTGACTGCTGGTTGTTCTGAGCACAGAGCTGGGGAAGGGGTGCCCCTGAGGCTCATTTGTTCCATTTGACTTATCAGTAATGCCTGTGTTTTCTATCTAGCTTCTCACTTTTGTCCTCCATTGTACCGTATGCGGTTCGCAAGGCTGGCCTATCCTCAGGACTCTGGCAAGCAGGATCCCGGAATCCCTCCAGCCTTTGACCTTGTAGGGCCTGCCAGGACTAGGTGATGCACTGCCCACCCACTTCATCAGCCCATATTCATTTCCATCTGCTTCCAGTCTCCTGGGAACTTGTTTAGATCCATCACACTCCGATGGGCTCCCCCCTGTCCTGGCTGTCATTCTTTAGTGTCACTTTAACGTGATCATGGGAGACAGGAGATAAACCTTGTGCTCAATTTGTCACCTTAGGCACTGCTCCCTTTGTTTTCATTATAAAGACACAGTGTGTTGTGCTGATTAAGGTAAGCTAAACTGATGTGACATGGGGATCCTCAAACGCACTTGATAGAATAGAAGGTTATTTCACGTTCATATCGTAGCCCAACCTTTCTGGCGGTGGCTCTCCCCAGGGCAGGGATTCAGGAACCCTGGGGGTTTTGCCTTCCCTCATGTGCCTGGCCAGTAGAAGAGAAAAGAGGGTATGGAGGAGATGTGCTTGCTTCTCAAAACCTTTGGGCCTGCAGCACATGCCGCCCATCTGCTCACATTCTATTGGAGGGAACAGGTCCTGGTCCTGCAGCAAGACTCAAGGAGCCTGGGTGACTGGGTCCTTGATGAGGCAGGTCTTCTCAGTGGCATCTGTCTTTGATGATGAGAAGGATGGATCTGGTTGTACACCTGGTCTCCTTCACCACACGTGAATGGGCCCAGAATGCAGGTGAGACCCAGTGGTAAGAACTGGGCAGGTTGACCGTCTGCTCAGTGACCATGACAGGTCTCTAACGGCTGTGCGGTATGATGCCTTCACACCTGGGTGTTCCCCCAAACTACCACGTGTCTCCCTGAGCTGCCGCAGCTGCTCTGAAGGGGAACTGAAGGAAACTATGCTCATTTAATAAAATCTCTGTGTCAGACATTCCGCTAGGAGATTTACATGTAAGCCAGACAACACATGCTCCCCTGAGTCACAACAGAACTGTTTCTCTCTGTGAAATTTGGGCTCCCTGTGGGAAAGGCATAGTACTAGGGGATCTTTTTAAAGGAATAATTGGTCATAAAACCACTGCTTATCTGCTAGGTGTTCGAACGGTAGTGCCAGGTCTTAGGAACGCAGAGATGGAAAGGGCTCCATGTCATTTTTCAGAAGCTCAATTTTTCTCTAAAAGGCAAACAAGCAGGGTTTCTCCACCTCTGTGTTATTGACATTTGAGGCCAGATAATTCTTTTTTTCTTTTTTAAGATTTTATTTACTGATTTGAGAGAGAGAGAGGGAGAGAGAGAGAGAGAACACGAAAGAGCAGGGAGGAGGGGCAGAGGCAGAGGAAGAGGGAGCAGCAGACCCCCTGCTGGGCAGGGAGCCCGACACGGGGCTCGATCCCAGGACAGTGGGATCATGACCTGAGTCAAAGGCAGATGCTTAACTGGCTGAGCCACCCAAGCACCCTGGGGCCAGATAACTCTTTGCTGTGGGAGGCTTTCCTGTGGATAGGATAGGATACGTAGCAGGAACCCTGGTGTCTCTCCACCAGATGACTGTAATGCTTCACAAGTTGTGACAACTGAAAATGTCTGCCTAGATGTTGCCAAATGTCTCCTGGGAGTCAGAGTGGCTCGGCTGAGAACCACTGCTTTAGACAGGTGTCATCTTGCTTTGATCACCCACCAGAGAATTAAGTACAGTGTTTGCATCTAGTAGGTCTATGTGCAAGTGGAGCACATATGCCCTTGAGCCAAAGTGCCTTATTCTATTAGCCAGTGGCCAGTGGTCTTGTCCTGGAGCATAATAGTGCTATGAGGACCAGCCAATACATAACAGCTACCCTTTATTTTATATTACGGTTACCTTTAAAATGCCTGGCTTGGCAGTAAATGGAAAGTGAGTCTAACAGGCATTCAGTTTACATTGATTTCCTTAAATGCAAGAGTAGGTCATTTAAAAATAAACTGATTGAGATCCAGGCAGATTAAAAGTGATTTTTGAATGTTTCTATTTCTGCAGGCCAGAATGATCTCTTTCATGCTTTATGATCTAACCCCTAAAAAAAATAATACTTTGCTCACTTGCCAATGCCCCTGCAGCCCATCTGGGGAAAATATCAGTCAGGCTCCCACATTTTCTCAACTAACTCTTGACTTCGCTGCCTGCACATCTGGCATCTAAAACATATGGATCACTCTTTAATCAACAGCCCCAGATATCATCACTTTGAACACCTGTCAGAGAATTTATCCAAGAATTGATTGCAGTTCAGCATTTGCCAAGAGTGCGATCAAGACATCTGATGTGCAGGGAGGCCGTCCAAATGGCATATTAACTCCTTGTTCCTCTCAGTTCCCTCCTTCTACCCCTGCTCAGAGTCAGCTCATTAGAAAAACAACAGGTCTGGTCTCTATTATTCAAGCTCTTCACAGCAGTGCTTTTGGTGGAACTAGGTTGTGAGTTCACTTTTACTTTCTTTCTTTCTTTTTTTTTTGGTTGAAGGAAATATCAGAAATACCCATTTATGGGAAAAATCCATCTCTTGAAGAATCTTGGTCAAAGTTGTTATCAGTTACAATCCAACGTCTGCTTCCTAAGAGTTAGCTGAGTTCAGGTTCCAGCAATGAGGGAAGAAAAGCCAGGATGTGCCTTTGGACAGAACGTGGGCAGGTTCCAAGGCCAAGACCAGGAATGGCCAAAAGGAATGACAGTGATGACCTCATGGAAGGAATGCAGCATTCCCTGGAGTGAGAGCAAACTTGGGGGGCTGGGATGGGGTGGGAGCATCTTTCAAGACTTCACAATTGGTCCTTTGGAAACCAGCAAGCCCTCAGGTGAAACCTAGGGAAGAAAAAGGGACATTTCACTCTAAGTGAGATGGGATACCTGGGTCATTTAACCTCAACTGAGAATGAGTTTACAAACAGACAGTGGCTAAACCATATATAAGAATAGAACTTGGTGGGTGCCTGGGTGGTTCAGTTGATTAAGCATCAGGACTCTTGAGTTTGGCTTAGGTCATGATCTCAGGACCATGAGATCGAGCCCTGTGTCAGGCTCCATGCTCAGTGGGGAGTCTGCTTGGGGTTCCTTCTCTCCCTCTCCCTCTCTCTTGACTTGTCCCTTCTCTTCTCCCTGGAGACATCTCACTCGTCTTCCCAGGCCCAGCATGAGTGCCCTTGTTTCTGAGGAGGCTTTCCCGTCATTAGCAAAATCCTAGGAATTCTATTCTTCCTCCATGTGAGAAGGATGCAGCCGTCCAACACTCAATGTCAATGGGAAAGAAACCAGTATTTCCTGAGTATTGTCTATTTTCTGGGCATTTTGTACATGTGTCAACTCATTAGGAATTCCTCCCTCCGCTTCACAGATGATGGAAGCAAGCCCTTAACTCATCATATAAAATTAAAGTTGTGTCTGTCTTTTCTAATTAGATTGTGAGCTCCTTGGTAAGGTTATTCCTTCTGAATTTTAATTCTTCATGCAGAGCAAATGCTGGACACATGAAAGATGTTTCATTAGGGCTTGGTGAATAAACAAATGAATGAATGACTACAGGCCAGGAAAAATGCATTTGTTTACAAGCCTAGCTTGGCTTTAGAGGACTAATTATTCAAAAGCATGGACCATATGTTTCCTGTAGGTAAAGGGGTATAAGTCAAAATTTTCTTTTTCCCAGACCCAGTTTCTTTGGACAGGAAATCAATCATTATAAAACTCCAGGTGGAGGCTGCGAGTGTTTCCAGTTCCGCTAGATAGGTTTGGGAGCTTTGATGTCTGCGAGTCACGTACTGAAGATTTACCAGGCAGCGGTGGCTTCCTGCCTCGGTGAGAAGACGAATGCCAGCAGGTGATCTATAACCTGTGCCTAAGCAACAGAAAAGGAATTTTCTCGTGTAATCAGTGTATATGAGAGCGTATCATTTCACGCAGCCTTGGGGAGTTCACGTCTTTGGTGCTTTGGGCCGACTTAATTATTTTTAACATTTTTTTGTTGAGGAGTTGTCATGGCAACAACATCAACAAATATTTTGAAGGGACAGATTCTATTTCCAGCACCCTCCAGGAGTGTTTCACTTTTGCCCGTTATCTACCCCTGCTCATCCACGCGTACGCATTTTATACACTTGCAGCAGCAAAGCAATGTCTATTTTGAATTCTGCCATTTCACTTAACAGCACATCAAAAAACAGTCTCTGCGCTTCCCAAGCCTTCGTATTTAAAAATTTTAGTGTTTGCACAATATTCCGTAACTCACTAAATTATTCCCACGTTGTTGTGCAGTTAGTTCACTCCTCATATTTTTGCTTTTTAGGTAACATTTTCAGGAAGCATCTTCTTGCATATAATTTTTGCCTTCTGATTAACATGTCCTTAGAATAAATTCTTGGGAATAGAGCTTCTGACATCTTTGTGGCTTTTGCTGCATAATATCATGTTGCTTTGAAGAAGCACTTCTACTAACTGCTAAAACAAGACTAGAGCTTGAGGAGGATGTCTTGCTATGAACTCTATGAAGATGTCTCCTTACAGCAAGAGCCTGGACACCTGATGGATGATGGATCTCCTTAAAAGGAAGTAAAAGGTATTTAGTGAGGTGGCCATGTGGGCTGCACATGTAGGAAAATTTAACACCAAGGTCATCTTGATTAGAATTTTCTGAAGCAAAACTGTTTTTCTCTGGATGTATGAATTCTCATAATGGCAAAAGAAGATTTCCTTTCCCCCCTCCTGAGGTTTGCACCTCATACATCTAGGTGTGATGGGTTTTTAAGAAACACACAAGAATTCTTAAATATAAAAAGGACCATCTCTCAGAGATCTTTCCATAGGAACCTCTGATGTGATTGTTAAAAACATGAAACCTTTCTTGAAGAATTGCATTGATATCTAGTTTTCAAACTCTAAAAGGAAATTTAGATTCATTTTATCTTTTTCTATACCACAAGAGATAGTCACCCAACTTGGTGACCAAGCTGTGAAAAGCAGGCAAGTTACTTTCATAATCCTAGCTGCCATCATCCCAGAAGCACTCACTGTGTGACAGGTTCACGCTAAGTCTCATGGAAACTCAACTAATGTTGAGAGGGAGGTGCTACTGATATGCCCCTTTTATAGATCAGGAAACTGAGACTTTAAGGGCATGAGAGAAGTGCTCTGTTATATAGCAGGACAGTGGCTGGTGTTGAAATCCAGGCCTTTCATGATCTTGAGCTGGAGCACTTGACTACTTGTCAGAGGCTGAGGGGAACAAGCCTCCCAACAAGGGAGTTGGGCAGTAGAAGAGTTTCCCAAAATAAAGACTCGGGGGCTGAGGCAAGGAGGCATGGGGAAGGCAAAGATTCAGAACCTACAATCAGAGCCCAAATTCAGACAGTGGTTCCTGGATCATGGGTCTGGAAGAGTAACTTTGTCATTCCCACCTACTCCCCACCAAGAGGCTGAGTTCTGCCAGTGAAACCCAGACATAGACAAACCTTCAGGATGATGCTTCATTCCCATCCCTGTGCTTTTGTCTTTGTGAGAATCCCGCCATTTCTTCCTGGAAGCCCATAACAGGCCACTTGCCCATAACAGGCCCATAACAGGCCCATAACAGGCCTCTTGCCTCTTCCCTGGACACCAGGCATTACTTGCTCACCTACTGTTCCGCTGTCCTCTTCTCCTGGCCCTGCCTCCTGTCAGGTCCTGGCTTCTCCCTCCCCATCTGCCTCTTCTACAGCTGAGAGGTGCTGTAGTTTATTTCCAAGGAATAGCGGAGTGCTAAGTGACCAGCTCTCTTTTGTCAGTCATACCTGTGCCCAACCTCTAGCCCCTTCTAGTAGACAGGGTTCTTGTACTGGATCTTTGCTCCTTCCCCTCCCATCTGCCCCACATTGTATCCCTCCCCACAAGAACCTCATCCTCACACACCAGTCCTTATATGACACAAGAGACTGGAGAAATTTTGGAGACAAAACCTGGGATATAACCAGAGAGTTGACACTTATGTGTGTTTGTCCATTTCACGTATACTATCCCTTTTAATCCTCACATTAACTCTGAGAGAAAGGCAATGATTATTTTTGTTCTACTGTTCAAATAGAGGAACTAAATTTCACCCAACTTAAGTAATTTTCTCAAGGTCACATAGCCAGAAAATGGCAGACCTGGATTTGCATGCAGAATTCTGCCTCCAGAGTCCACTCTTCTAACCTCCATTCTCCAATGCTATCTCAGGGAGGTTAATGAAGGAAAGGACGTGGAACAGACCTAGAAACTGGAAAGGAGAGGTCCCAGCTTCTGAATGAGGGTAACCCAAAGGAGAAGGATGAAACCTGAGAAAAAAATAAAACATGTCAAGCATGTCCAAAATAAACTCTTCCTTTTTTGTTGTTTTTAATATTTATTTGACGAAAAGAGAGAGAGTAAAGCGGGGTGAGCAGCAGGGAGGGAGAAGCAGACTCTTGCTGAGCAGAGAGCCTGGCATGGGGCTTGATCCCAGGACTCTGGGATCATGACCTCAGCCGAGGGCAGACACTTAACCAACGGAGCCACCCAGGGGCCCCTAAAATGAACTCTTGATGTGTCACTCCCAAACTCTGATTCTCCCCAGTATTTCCCATCTTTGTCAATGGCAATTCTATCCTTCCAATTCTTTAGCCTTGCAGCCTTCCTTGACTCTCCTCTTCTTCCTGTGCTCCATGCATCAGAACTTTTTATTGGCTCCATCACTAAAGTGCAGAATCTAACCACTTCTTATACCTCTACCAAATTCCCTGGGCTAAGCCACTGTCATGTCTCATCTGCCTCATTCCAATGACCTCCTCACTTATGGCCCTGCTTCTGCCCTTGCACCCCTACAGTCCAGTCTCCACATGTCAACCAGGGTGATCTTCCCCAAAACACAAAATCAGATCAAGTCACTCCTCCACTGAATAACCAACAGATGGCTCATCCTTTCAGTGGCTCTCTCTTTTCCCCTCCCAGCTCTCTGCTCTTAGCTCCCACTGCAGCCTCTCACTCACTCCCCTCCATTCTCACTGGACTCCTGACTATTTCCCAAACATCTCAAATATGTCAAGCACACCAAAAGGATGTGAGCTGTTCATTGCATATGCCTAAACATTAAGTATTCCCCCTGTTAAATGATGGGACCAAGCAATTGTCCTGAACTCTGAATGTAGACCACCTTTCTTGTCTCTATTCTATGAGTTTTAATGAAGATAAAAGACATTCTATTAAAATCAAGGACTTTGTTTGACACTAATATGTCATCTGGAGAGTTTTAGAGACAATATATATTTTGGGTTTTTCCCCCCAGTAGTCTTGAACACAGGATGGGTTGAGTGAAGGATGGAACCACGACTTTGCCTGTTTGACACTGCAGGAACTTCCAGGTAAGGTGAGGGTGTGTCAAACATTCCCCAATTCATCATTTAAGGAAGGGTTGACAACTTTTTTTTTTTTTTTTAAGAGATGTTCGGAGAGTAAATATTTTAGGCATTTGCTGGTCACTGTAGTGTGAAAGCAAGTCTGGTAATACATAATAAATGAGTGTGGCTATGTTCCAACAAAACTTACTTATAAAAAAAAAAGAGGTCAGATTTGGCCCCTGAGCCATAATTTGCTAATTCTTGATCTAAAGACACATGTGGAAGCCCAAGCCAATAAGTATGAACACAAGTCAGACATATTTCCATGGGCACTGCTGGTCAGAAAATAAATCACATTCTAATTTTTGTTTGTACTTACAGTGTCTAGTACCTCACCTGGCACATACTAAACACTTCTTTAACTTTTTTGAAATAAATAATTGAATGAATGAGGTATATAATTTGAAGTGGGGAGATATTTTTCTCTACTTTTAGAGAGATCTTGTTCATTTAGGTGCTTATTTGACAAACATTTATGTAGGGCCCCCATTTGATGATTAAAAAGATGGGACTTTTAGGGGTACCTGGGTGGCTCAGTTGGTTAGCCTCCACCTTCAGCTTAGGTCACAATCTCAGGGTCTTAGGGTCGAGCCTCGCATCGGGCTCTTTGCTCAGCGGGGAGCCTGCTTCCTCCTCTCTCTCTGCCTGCCTCTCTGCCTACTTGTGATCTCTCTCTCTGTCAAATAAATAAATAAAATCTTTTTTTAAAAAAAGATGGGATTTTAAAAAAGATTTATTCATTCATTTATTTTAGAGAGGTAGAGCAAATGTGCAAGCAAGTGGGAAAAGGAGCAGAGGGGGAGGGAGGAGGAGAGGGCAAGAATCTCAAACAAACTCCACGCTGAGCCTGGAGTCTGACTCAGGGCTTGATCCCACATCCCACGACCCAAGAGATCAAGACCTGCGTTGAAACCAAGAGCCAGTGCTTAACAGACTGAGCCACCCAGGTGTCCCGTAACAATGGGATTTTCATAGACCTCACAGAGCACAGTCTACCTCAGGAGACAGGTGTTCAAGAAGGAGTATCAGCAAAGTGTGAAAAATGTTGACAGGAGAAGTTTAGGAGGCTTTGGAAGCACTTAGAGATCTGTAGACAAATAATGATGTTCTGACCTCCATTAGGCTCTTTACCTGTCAGTCAAGCCAAATTTAGTTTGCTGGGTAGCAAAAGCATGAGCCCATATATAAGGGGACCAGGGCTTCCACAAGTGATAGACTTGTCATCTTTTTTTTTTTTTTAAGATTTTATTTATTTATTTGACAGAGAAGGAGTTCACAAGCAGGCAGAGAGAGAGGGGGAAGCAGGCTCCCTGCTGAGCAGAGAGCCCAATGTGGGGCTCAATCCCAGACCCTGGGATCACGACCTGAGCTGAAGACAGAGGTTTAACCTACTGAGCCACCCAGGTGCCCCTAGACTTGTCATCTTTATAAACACTGATAAACTGTTTAGTGGCAGCACCCATCTTCAGTAAGGGAGGCTCAAACTGCTTCCATAACAGGGCTTTCCAATTGTTTATCAAGTGGAAATCACTCTTCTGTGAAGCCTGCATTAGGAGTTTAAGAGCATCATTTTATTTCTCTTCAAGCCTCTTTGAGGGAGTATTATGTTCAGAGCCAGGCTTTTAACAAAGCATTATATTTAATCTTTTTACCACTTTGATCTTTTTCAATAAAAATTATTTTCATTATTCCAAGTTTCATTTTGCTTTTCCTATATATCCTTTATAAAACTGTCTGTAAGGGATAAAGAGACCATTAAATACTGAGAAGTCCCAACCTGTCCTTAATAAAGAAAGAAATATGGGAGCCCTAACAGAAGGTCCCTGCATTGTGAGAAAAATGGATTCACAGTGGGTGTAGGTTTCTTTTTGCATACATACTGAATGTAGTGCCTGGTCAAGGACTATAAGAAAAATGGCAAACTCCGTACCTGCAATTTATCAGAATGACATTTCCTATACTAAAGATAGTCAGACTATAACAAAAGATCTAACATTCTATGTCATCAGAGTACCCAGAAGAGAGAAAGAAAGAGAGTGGGGCCAAAAAAGTGTTTGAAGTAATAATGGCTGAAATGTTCCCAAATTTTGCAGTTTGAGTTCACAGATGTAAGAAGCTGAATGAATCCCAAACAGGACCAACCTAAAGGAATTAAGATCAAAACATGTTATAGTCAAACTTCTGAAAAATAAAGGCAAAGGAAAATATCTTGAAATCAATAAGAGGGAAACAAAACCTTACCTAAAGGGGCAAACAAATTGAATTACATTGGATGACATTTCTCATCAGAAACCATGGAAGCCAGTGCACAACGTTCTCCAAGTGCTGGAAGAACTCAGAATCCTATTCCCAGTGAAGATGTGTTTCAGGACTGAAGGAGAAATAAAACTTTTTCAGGTGAAGGAACAAAGAAAATATGTCAGTAGCATATCAGCCCTGAAAGAATGGCTAACTAAAGTTCTCTAAGCAGGAAAAAACAATAAAAGAAGAAACCTTGGACCATCAAGAAGGAAGAAAGAACGCATGCAGATAATATAATGGACTTCCCTTCCCATCAAAAATTATATTTTGATGGTGAAGGCAAAATAGTACTGTCTCTAGGGTTCTAAATGTATGTAGAGAAAATATCTACAATAATTACGATGTAAATGGGGAAAATAAAAGGACATAGAGGAAGGTAAGTTTTCTACACTTCATTTGAATTGGTAAAATTGCAACACCAGTAGATTGTGTTAACTTCTGTATATGTAAAGTAATATGTGCAGCAAACACTAAAAAAAACTATATTAATATACAGTAAAAAATACTATAGTTAAATAAAAACCAAAATTCTAAAAAAATCAAACAAAGGAAGGAAAAAGTAAAAAAGAGAAATGAAAAAACAAAAATTTTAATGGCACACTTATGCACTAACATCAATAATTACATTAAATGGAAATTGTCCAGATACACTAATTAAAAGTTAGAGATTAACAGAGTGAACTAAAAACCAGGACTCAGCTACATGCTGCCTATAATTATTCACTTCAAATATTATGATGTAGTACAGTTGAAACAAAAAGAATGGAAAAATTACATCATGTGAACATTAATTAAAGGAAAGAAGGAGTGGCTATTTTAATATCAAATAAAGTAGACCTCAGAACGAAGAAAATTACTAGAGACAAAGAAGAACACATATAATGATAAAAGGGCTAATTCACCAAGAAAACGTAGTAATCCTAAATGTTTATTCAACAGAGGTACAAAAAGTGTGAAGCCAAACTGATAGAACTGAAAACAGAAATAGACCAATCCGCAGTTAGAGGTGGTGACCACAATGCCTCCTTTCAACAATCGAAACAGAACAAAATCAGCAAAGATATAGAAGAACTCAAAAGCACCATCAACCCAAGATAGAATTGACATTTACAGAGTCCTCTACCAACAAAGGCCGGATAACCATTCTTTTCAAATGCCCGTATAATACATACCAGGACAGACCACATCCTGAGCCATAAAACAAACCTCAACAAATTGAAAAGAATGGAAATCCTACAGTGTTGAGAATGTGTTCTCAGACCACATAGGAATTAAGCTAGAAATCAATAAAAGAGATAATAAAAGAGATAAAGAGATAAGAGATATCAATAAAAGGAAAATCTCCAAACACTTGGAAACAGCACTTCCAAGTACTTTGGGAATCAGAGAGAAAGTTTCAAGAGAAATTTTTTTAAAAACTTGAATGAAAATGATAATACACCATTTAAAATCTGTGTGAGACAGTTTCAGTTTTGCGAGATGGATAAGTTCTGGAGACCTCATGTATAGCAATGTGACTATAGTTTACAATAATGTATCGTACACATAAAATTTGCTAAGATGGTAGATCTTAAGTGTACCTAACACAAACACACACACACACACACACACACTCACTCACACAGAAAATATAGTAACTGTGTGAAGTGATAGAAGATAGATTGATACAGAGCACCTGGGTGGCTCAGTGGGTTAAAGCCTCTGCCTTCGGCCCAGGTCATCATCTCAGGGTTCTGGGGCTCGATCCCCATATCAGGCTCTCTGCTCAGCAGGGAGCCTGCTCCCCCCCCCCCCCACTTCTCTCTGCCTGCCTCTGCCTACTTGTGATCTCTTTCTGTCAAATAAATAAATAAAATCTTAAAAAAAAGAAGATAGGTTGATAGAATGAGAAATGAAGTTAATTAACTTGATTTTGGAGATTATTTCACTGTGTGTGTGTGTGTGTATCTCAAAATAAGTTGTATACCTTAAGTAAATACAATCTTTATTTGTCAATTATATGTCAATAAAACTGAAAAAAAAGACTGTGGGACACAGTGAAGCAGTGAGAGAGAGAAACTCATAGCATTGAATACATATGTTAGAAAAAACTTTCAAATAAATAATATAAGCTACCATTTCAAGAACATATGAAAAGAAGAGCAAACAAACCCTAAAATGAGTAGAAGAAGGGAATAGTAAAGATAAGAACTGAAACCAGTGAAATTGGAACAGAAGAACCATAGCAAAAATCAATGAAAGGAAGAGCTGAGTCTTGAAAAGATTTAAAAAGTTGGCAACCCTTTCGCAAGACTGACAAAGAAAAAAAAAAAGAAAGCACAAATTATCAGCATCAGGAATGAAACAAAGAATATCACTACAGACCCTGCAACACCAAAGGATAAAATACTCTGAATATCTCTACACACATAAATGTGATGTTTGTTGATGACAAATTTGACATTGTGTTGACATTATGTTGATAAACTTATTCGTCAGAAAAACACAAACAACCATCGCTCACCCAATATGAAATTATTTGAATAGCTCTATAACTATTAAGGAAATTAAATTTGTAATTTTAAAATCTCACCAAAAGAAATCTCCAGGCACAAATGGTTTCACTGGAGAAATCTATCCAACACATATAGAAAAATCAAACCAATTCTGCACAATTTCCCCCACCAAATAGAAGAAGAAGGAATACTTCTTAACCCATTTCATAAAGGTGGTATTACCCTGATACCAAAACCAAATGAACACAGCACATAAAAAGAAAACTACAGACCAATATATTCTTCATTAATACAAGAAATCCTTAATAAAATATTAGCAAATAGAATTAATGAAACACAAAACATGTGGACACTGAAATTGCAATTTCAATTATAATTTACAATTGAGGGGGTAGGGGAGAAATACTTAGGTGTAAATCTAACAAGGCATGTACAGAACTTGAATACTGAGAATTACAGAATTCTGGTGAAAGACATCACAGAAGATCTAAATAAATGAAGAGATATGAAGAGATAAATGAAACCATGTTCATAGATTGTCAGACTCAATAGCAAAGATGCCCATTCTCCCCAAACTGATATATTTCATGAAATTCCTACCAAAATGGCAGCAAAGTATTTTTTGTATATAACAATATTATTCCAAAATTCATATGGAAAGGCAAAAAAACTACAATAGCTAAAACCATTTTTGAAAAATAAGAATAAAATGAGAGGAATCAGTTTATTTCATTTCAAGACCTATTACATAGTTACAGTTATCAAGAGTGTGTGGTATTACCAGAGGGCTTGACACAGAGATCATTAGGACAGAAATAGAGCTCCCAAAGTTTGCCATTTTTTTTTTTTTGCTATTTTTCTTCCCCAAAAGCAGAAAAGTATTTCAGTGGGAGAGACACAAACTTCTCAATAAATAATACTGGAGTGATTGGATATCTATAAGCAAAAAAAAGTGAACCTTTGCCAAAGTCTCACAACTTATACAGAAATTAACTCAAAATGAATGGTAAACTTAAATGTGACTATAAAGCTTTTAGAAAAAATAAGCAAAGGAGAAGCCTTCAAGATCTAAAGTTACACAAAGAGTTCTTATATTTAATACCAAAAGCATGACCCGTCAAAGGGAAATTGATAAATTGAACCTCATTAAAATTAAATTTCTGCTCTGTGAAAGACCCTGGTAAGAGGTGGAAAAGATAAGATACAGACTGGGAGAAAACATTTTCAAACCGTATATCCAAGAAAAGACTAGTATCTAAATACATAAAGAACCCTAAAAACAGTAAAAATAACAAAAACAAAAACAAAAAACCACTCCCAAAACCCAATTAAATCATAGACAAAAGACCTAAACAGACATGTCACCAAGTGGATATAGAGATGGAAAATAAATACATGAGGAGATGCAGAACATCATTGACCTTTGGAAAGGGAAGCTGAAACTACAAGATGCCACCACACACCTACCAGAATGACTGAAGTGAAAAATAGAGAAAACACAAAATGCTGGTAAGGATGTGGAGAAACTGGATCATTCATACATCGCTCTACAACGGTACAGCCACTCTAAAAAACTGTTTGACAACTTCTTTAAAATTTTAATATGCATCTATCATTCAACCCAGAAATCACACTTTGGGGCATTTATCCCAGAGAAGTGAAGACATGTTCATAGGGAAACCTGTACACAAATATTTATGGCAACTTTGTTTGTGAGAGCCTTAAACTGGGAACAACCTAGAAGTCCTTTGGTGGTTGAATGGTTAAATAAACAGACACATGCATACTGTGTAGGATTGCTCAGTAACAAAAAGGAATGGAGTGTTAACACATATGACAGCTCAGATCAGTCTCCCGAGAATTGTGCTAAATGAAAAAATCAAATCCCAAAAGCTTACATACTGTACGATTCTGATGATATAAGATTCTTGAAATGATATATTATAGAAATGGAGAAACAGATTAGTGGTTTTCAGGGGCTTAGAAGGGAGTGGGGGCAAGAAGGAAGTGAATAAAAGGGACCATGAGCAATCCTTGTGGTGATGGAAATGTTCTGTCTTGACTGTATCAATGTCAATACTATGGTTGTGATATTGCACAGCAGTTTTTGTAAGATGAGAGAAATCGGGTAACAGGTGCATTGGATCCCTTCTGTTTCTTACAACTGCATGTAAACTTAAAATTAACTCAAAATTAGAATGATTATTTTAATTTTAAACTTACTGAAACTTTTTAACATATTAGGTTTGATTTTGAAAATCCAGTAATGAGAGGCTTCCAAAAAATCAGAACCGGAAAATACTTACTAAGTACTTCCTATGGCGAGGGACATTTTTAGGAGCTAAGGATACATCAGGAATGGAAGAGGCCAAGTCCCTGCTCTCATGGGGCTTCTAGTCTAGTATAGGAGAGAGAGAAGGAACAAAGAAATAAACGCATCATGTTGGCGCGTGCTATTACTGAGAATAAAATAACTTAAGGAGACTGTGATTGGGGAAAAGATAAGAGGCTTACTTAAGGAAGGTGATCCAACCAGGTCTTTCAGGAGAAGATGGCATCTGTGTGGAGACTTAAGGCAGTTTTTTGGGGACATGCTGTGCTGGGATGCCAGCTGGGTATACATATCCAGGCAGAGATGTCCAGAGGGAGGAGAGAAACACAGATTTTGGAATCATTTTCATGGGGATGACTATGTAGTAGCCATGGAAATAAATGAGATGACTAACAGTGAGGACATAGGACAGAAAGAATCAAGCACACTATCTTTATGAGTCAACATGAACATTCGTCACCCCCCCCCACCACCACCTGTGAACCTGGCTTTGGACTGGGTTGTGCTAGACCTTCTCAGTTTTCTCTGTGACTTCTTTTCTTCCAGGCCTCCTATCATTGGAGTGTATCAGACTTCAGTCCTTGGAGCTCCGTTCTCTCTACCTCTGCCACTTCCTTGGAGATCACACCCAGCCTGGACCCTTCTCCTGAGTTTCAGGCTCTTATAGTCCATTACCATTATCCTTCACTCCATAAGGAGGGTAGCGACCTAATTTCTGGTATTAAATTTGGCAACTTGGAAATGGATAGAGCAGAAATTCAGGATATTTCTGACAGATCCTAAAGTGCAGTATCTTGAGTCAGAGCATCATGGCCCAAAATTTTGTCAAGGGGGATTCCTTTAAATTTCCTTCAAAGTCTTCCTGTTCCCATTGGCATAAATATGGTTTGTATACTTTATTTTTAGTCTATCTTTTACAACTGATCTAAAGAAAAAATATAATGCTGATTCAAATTGTGGTAACAGAAATGGGTGGGAAAACTTTAGGAAAAGTTTTCCTAGATAAGGAAAGCCTCCTTATCTAGTTTTGTTTTCAGTGGTTCTTTTAATAAAGATGGGTTTTGCAGAGGCAGATGTAATCCCTGATTCCAAGCTCCAGACACTTTTATTCTGAAATGCATGCATTTTCTCCTGTCCATAGTGTACTACTTCTAAGTGGTCAGAGATATCTCACACTATTAAAGTCTTTCCCAATTACTTTAACATTTGGCCAGTTTCATGAATTCTATATATTTAGACTAAAAACCCAGATCACATCTTCATTTATATAACCACTGTGTTTTGAACAGAGATCCAATGAGGGCATTTACTGCTTCCTCTCGAAATTATTGCATGGCTTGAGAAAAAAATCACGGATTTTTTTTTTTCAAATTTGTATCTTCAGAGTCAGTGAAGTGTGTACTATGCATCTATCTCCACGTAACAAATTACTCCAAAATTCGGTGACTCAACATAACGATATTTATTGTCTCATAGTTTCTGTGGATCAGAAATCTGGGCATGGTTTAGCCAGGTCTTGTGAGTCAAGGTCTCTCAACAGCTGGAATGAAAATGTCAACCTGGAATGCAGTTACCACAAGGGTAGAATATTAACACTGGGGTAGAATATTCTCTTGAGTTCATTCACATAGTTCATAGAATTCAGTTTCTCACCTCATGAGCTTCTCTGTGGGGCAGCCAGCCCACAACATGGCTGCCTAGTTCACCAGAGTAAGCAAGTGTGAAGAGACCAGAGAGAGAGAGAGAGAGAGAGAGACAGAAAGGGACAGAGAAAGAGAGCAAGACAGAAGTCAGTCTTTTGTAATCCAATTTTTAGGTGCCATTCCATTACTTTGCACTGTTCTTTTTATTAGAAACAAGTCACTTAGCCCAGCCTACACTCCTGTGAAAGAGGATATGTAAGTGCATGATAGAGGTGGAAACTGTTGGGAGACATTTGAAAAGCAGACCTCTATAGGATGCCGGATATTTGTTGAGTGAATGAATAAATGAGGTTATATAGCCTGATGCTAATTATTACAAAGGAACAAATGATACGACACTCTTGTCAGAGCCAGTCCATCTGGCTGACATTTCTAGACCAAAGCACCCACCAAACCAGTGAAGCACCCACACACCATGCCCAGATTCCGAAACTATGAGACAATTAATATTGTTCACTGTTCATTGGAAGGCTCTAATTGTTAGAAAGTTGGATGTCCTTACAGCTTCATTGAATCAGTAGGGCAGGGAGAGGACACCTCTTTAAAGTGTTTATTTGTGTCTAGTTGGGTTCTGCCAATCTGACTGTGGAAGGTAAGCATTTTCAGTGAGCTATCATTGATTCATTCAGAAAAATTCAGGCTTATAAAAACCTTGGACTTGGAAAGAAAATCTTTCCTTGATTACACAGAGAAAGATTGTTATCAGCCCCCCAAAAACCCACATTTGGAATTAATAAATGGGTCCAACAGAGATACAATAAAGACTTCAGACTAATAAATGAGTGAACATCAATATCAAATAACTTCTGTAGTTACCTCAGTGAATCTGGGGTGGAGGCTAATCCCAGAAACCAGGCCTAGACCAGCCTCAAAGTAAGAGCCACTGGAAACATGGAAATATTCCTATAAAGAGCCTGCAGCACAATTCTGAACGTTCCTGCATCTTGCCCCCAAGGATTTATGACTGTTGATTGCACCAGATTGCCAGAACAAAGCCCTCCACAGCCAGGCTGCTCCTGCCATCATAGTCCCCCACTGGATGTCACTTGAGGGTTGAGGAGTCATGGCTCTGCTCAAAGTCCCCCCAGACTTTTCCCCCATTGGTCCACAATGGGCCCTAAGATTCCTGTCACCACTCACTGAAGCTGAAGCATCTAAGTAGGACATATCCTCTTTAAGGTATCTGTCCTGGGAGGAGATACACACCATCTCATAAGTAAAGATAAATCAATCAGATCCCAAGCAGAAACTTGGGATCTTATCCCAAGTTCTTATCCCAAGAAACTTATCCCAAGCAAATAAGCAAAACTCCTGAAATTAAAGTCTGGGGCAAAGCCATTGGGAAGATGCTTGGAATATTCTGGGAGCCCTGGACGAGTCCCCTGGGGCAGTCTGCTCATGGGAGAGGGGAGCCTCCGCAGCGTCTCTCCCAGCCTCTTGGGAGTGTTGTGCACCGAATGCATGAAGCAGATATCTTCTGATCTGTCTCACAATTCCAGTAGGGACACTCACTACCATTTCAAAGTGTAGGGAGACTAAGGGACAGGAGGAGGGGGAGCCAGGATCTGAAAGCAGCAATGTCTGGCTTTATTGTCATAACCTAACTACTATTAGGGGTACATAGTGGATTGGAGAGTGTCCTCCCCCAAGTTCATGTCCACCCAGAACCTCAGAATGTGACCTTATTTGGAAACGGGTTCCTTGTAGATGTCATAAGCTACACTAAAATGGGATCATGCTGGATCAGGGTGGGCTCTAAGTCCGGTAACTGGTGTGTTTGTAAGAGAAAGGAGAGGAGAATCAGACACCTGGACACATCCTTACAGAGAAGGCCATATGATGATGGAGGCAGGAATCGAACACGGCAGCACCAGCCCAACCACAAACCCCAAGGACTGCTGGCAGCCAAGCCAGGAAGAGACAAAGAAGGATTCTTCCCTATAGACTTTAGAACACGGCCCCACCAACGACTTATTTAGGACTTCTAGTCTCCAGAACTGTAAGGGAATAAATTTCTGTGGTAATAAGACACCGGGTTGGTGGTTCTTTGTTATGGCTGCCCTGGGAAAACAATATAGTTTTCCCCAAATGGACACAAGCCCGTGTGTTCCATGTAATTGTTGCAAGGATTTTTAATCACACTATTTACAGCCCAGGACCCCAAAGAAACATTTTCCAACCAGAACCCTCCCACTATAAGCCTTTTCTTTCTTGTTTCTCCTTATACTCTTCCTTGAGTAAATAAATTTTATTTATTTACTCAAGAGAGTGCAAGAGAGCACGAGCAGGGGAAAAGAGGCAGAAGCAGACTCTCCGATAAGCAGGGCACCTGACGCAGGGCTCGATCCCAGGACCCTGAGATCACGACCTGAGCCGAAGGCAGATGCTTAAACAATTGAGGCACGCAGGCACCCCTAGGGTTCACATTTTTACCCACCTCAAGGAGGGTAAACTCATCCATCTACCTGGGTGAGGGAGAGATTCTGTCCCAGACCACATGCCTCCTTTCCTCCCCTGATTTCCACCATCCCACATCTCCTCTTACCTGGCCAGGTGAGTCCTACCTAAGATGCCCCATGCTGGGTGCCAGACATACCGACTGCCCAGGTATCCCTGGCCTGTGAGAGCCATGTTTCCAATTCATAGTGGCATGAATACAGGTTGTGATATTTTCTTCAAAGAGAACCACATTCTTTCATCTTATCCATGGGATATTTCCTAAATCACATTCATACTACCAAGTTTGTGGACGTCACCAAAGAGAGCCAGATTCATTCATTCTCTCTCTCTCTTTCTTTATTCTTTTCAGATTTTCTTTAAAAATTCCAGCAGGCTGCTTCCTTCCATGGAGCTCCAAAAAATGGCTAACTATTGTTCTTGGTAGATGTTGTTCCAGCAAGTTCTGCATCCACTTAACTTTATGAATTTGGGTTCTGTGGTTTGGATCCTGACCCTGCTCCCCTACCACCCTCTTCCCAATTTAAACCCTTCTAATCTGGGATTTTAGACAAAGTTGGGGGTTGGGGGTGGGGGGGTGGGGGTGAAGCGAAATGTTATATTATATTCTTTGTCTCTTGCTGCCCCCTGCTGGGCAAATCATTTTTCTTTTCTTTTCTTTTTCTTTCTTTCTTCTTCTTTTTTTTTTTTTTTTTT
>RCUC01097858.1:0-18192 GCA_003697995.1 Taxidea taxus jeffersonii | reverse complement strand
TTTTTTTTTTTTTTTTTTTTTTTTTGTCAGAGAGAGAGAGAGCGAGCACAGGCAGACAGAGTGGCAGGCAGAGGCAGAGGGAGAAGCAGGCTCCCTGCCAAGCAAGGAGCCCGATGTGGGACTCGATCCCAGGACGCTGGGATCATGACCTGAGCCGAAGGCAGCCGCTTAACCAACTGAGCCACCCAGGCATCCCGCATGTTCAGAATTTTAAAACTGTATTACAAAACACACTCATTTCTTATAACAATAGCTTGATGCTTTTAAAAGTTATTCAGAGCCATTTATACTCATCACACTTGAGGCCACAACCCTTTCAAAAATCTAACAAACATAGATTGGGATTGGGATCCATATTGGCCCAAGAGTAGGTGGGATGGGTAACTACCAAGATAACCACCATCAACAGGAAGTAATTATGACATAGTACTGAATTCAGAGTACTGGGATTACTAAAATAAAATCTCCTGTGGACCTTGTAGAAAATAATAAATTACCAGGCCCTTCTCCTGAGTATTCTATTCTAGAAGGTCAGAGATCAAGGAGAAGAAATGATGTCTTGCTATCACTTGACATTTATGGTTAATTGTGCCCAAAGAGGCTGAATTTTGATGGATATTTTTTTAATCTCACTCTTTTCTTTTGATCACAAATGTAGCCATAGAGAGAAAAACTAATTCTTTACAGGGATATCCAAAGAAGAAAGTACTAACTTGTTCCAATGAATGAAAATCTATTTTCTTCCTGAAGATAGCCAAGAAAAAGATGAGTCCTTTCGGTAAGACATTTTATGTCCAATCATTTTTGGTTTGGGAACTTATTCTTTCCCAGCTAAAGCCTCCCATCTGGAATGTCTATTGTCAATGTGCTCTTAATTCATGACCTTTCACTAGAAAGCACACTGTCCTTTCTCCAGACCCTTGCATTACATATCACATACCATAGCCTAAATCTGTGTGATTAGTGAATGTTCCTAAGTATGATTTTAAAAAAACAAAAAACAATGAAAGCATAGAAAAGGAGGAATGGCCATATTTTTCTAAACAAAACCAGGATACAAATCAAAGTCTTCCAAGTACTTAAAGTTAAAAGCATCCCAGAAATGCATAGTCATTTTGTTTTTTGATATAAAATGAGCACCCATATGTATAAATCTATTGGTTGAACATACCAGTCCAACCTCTATTCTCTCCAGTCGGAGACCTCAATGGAGTATTGTCTCCCTGCTCCCAGTGAGGGGAAAGAGGACAATTACAGGCTTCAGAATCACACTCATGTCAAGTGACTCAAAGCAAGTCATTTAACTTCTCTGAGTCTAAGGGTCCTCCTTTGACTGAAGAAAATATAAAAGCAAGAATAATTATAACTTTTTTTTCTGGTAGTTTTATGAGGAGTAAGTGAAAGAAAGAACATCCACGAATGGGGCTATTGAGCCTGTAGTAATTCTCAATTTATTCTGATTTCCTTCCTGTCTTCTCTTCTATGTTACCCACCTTCACCATTTGCGTCGGAGTCTGGTTAGTGTAAATCAGGGTTTCTCAACCTCAGCACTAGTGACATTAGGATTCGATTATCCCTGGTTAGGAGAGCTGTACTCTACACTGTAAGATATCTAGTAGCCTCTCCTTCTCTACAAACTAGGTGCCAGTAACAGCCCCCACACACAAAGCTGTGACCACCAAAAATGTCACTAGACATTGCAAGTAAGAGAGGCTCGCCCGAGGTGCCTGGGTGGCTCAGTGGGTTAAAGCCTCTGCCTTCAGCTCAGGTCATGATCTCAGGGTCCTGGGATTGAGCCCCGCATCGGGCTCTCTGCCCAGCGGGGAGCCTGCTTCCTCCTCTATATCTCTCTCTCTGCCTGCCTCTATGCCTACTTGTGATCTGTCAAATAAATAAATTAAAATAAAAAAAAAAAAAGAGAGGCTCACTCCCAGCTGAGAACCACGGTTGGAAATAGAGGGTCAGCTGTAAGAAATGAGAGTCCATTTTAGCTTGCACTTAGCTTGCACTTCTGGTCACTCCTCTGAGAGGAAAGAAATAAGTGAGCAGCTTCAAATCTATCAATCTTCCAGTCTTAGTGTTAGAGGATATAAAATGGACTCATCAGAGTAATGGATGACTCCTTCCCTTAGGTGGAGGGTATCTGAGAATGACAGACAAAAACCAAAGAGCCAATTGCCCTTCTGAAACACTCCCATCCTCAGACCCATTTTCTCTCTGTCTCTCTCTCCTGCTTTCCCTCCCTGCCTCTCTCTCCCCATCTCAAGTACACTTGGGCCTCAATAAATTAGGGTAATAAAAACAATACTAAAATATATAGTGTTATTGAGGACATGGCCATGGTATAGTATTGGGGAGAGAGTATTCTGAATAAACAGATTGTTGTTTTAAACTGAATTCATGATACTATTAAGTTTTCAACCTCATCGTCTGGAGAGGAACATTTCAAAGATAAACTATCTTGATATTTTCATTTCAAAGACAGGTAATAAGTAGAATACAACAATTTCCAGGGTACTCCAATGTTCCAGGCATAATCTACTTTATGCAACCAGTCACCATTCTGAGGTTCCTTGAAGAGCTTTACTTTATAGTCAGTCTGAGAACGTACAGATTTGTGGCGGCACTGCCCACGTGGTAAAGGTGGATTACTTGATTAATAAATTCAGAGAGAAGGGGATACGAGGGAAGGACAAGGTAAAGTGCAGAACTAAAATGAAGAGGTAAGATAGGTAAGGAAAAATGCAGTCAAGTGAGGAGGGAAGAAAAGAAAAGAAGCAGACATAATGGTCCCTTTTCGTGTATGGGGTATTTGGATACACTATATTTCTGAGAAAATATGATTGTGAAAATATGAGTTATCCTCTTCTACACAGAATATATTCTTCCTCCCTCTCATATTTTATAGGCAACAAATTTCCTCAAAGATCCTCAACACTGATCTCTTCCGACTCCCATTTATGAGACACATGTCTTTTCAGAGCCAGCCACAGGAAGTGTCTCCTGTGCCAAGGGACCCCAATGTAATAGGAAGGGAGAAAAGCATTTCTATCACTCCTGTATGAATAAGAAAATTGAAGATTAAACAGGGTATTGCTTGTGCTCTGAAACTTGTGGTTAATTTAATCAGACACCCTTGTGGTTCAGGGTCTTAATAACAAAAAAGCAAGTTCCCTCGATAACGGATCTTTCCTTTTTTTTTTTTTTTTTTTTTTAAATAAGAGAATTGCAGGCTTGAAAAATGCAGAAGAAAACATACCTCAACGTGGGGAAAAAAACACACGTACAAAGGTAGCAGCAGCACCTGGAGAATATTAAGAGCACCGTGGAATTTATGGGGGTAGGATAATATCTGAGGAGAGATACATGGAGTGTTCCAGAGTGAAAGACTGCAGGACCACGAGCTAAGAGAGAGTCTTCCCAGCACTGGACTTAGAGATAGAAAAGGTGTCTGTATGCCCAGTGCTCCTCTGTGTTCCAGAAAAGGAACCAGGGTAAACAAGTGAGTGCTCCTTCACGGGCCCTGAGGTCCATGTCTTGGATGGAGCCATAAGGGGATTGAGCTAGGAGAGTGAGCTCCACTACACGGGGCCACCTCCAAGGCTGTCAGGGGTTCTCCCTGCAGCGCAATCCTGTCTCCCCTCCAGGTGTGGGCCTCTACCCTGTCCAGCAAGCCCTCTCCAACACCTGCCCCCCATCATGTATGTGAGCAATGGCTCTTGAGAATAAAGAACAATTTGAGATGAAAACGCAAAAGCCTCAGTTACAGCCATGCCTTAAGATTCTGATCACTTTTCCACTTTGGACTCTTACTGTCTACCCTCCAGTCAAGCCTTACAGAGTTCCATAGGGAAAAATACTGTTAGCAGCCAAGTTCACCAGTGAAAAACCTTCACAACAACAGAAAAGACAACTGATTTGATATTCAAAACAAATAAGGGTACCTAAAGTGAAGTCTCTCGAGTTAGTGCCCTTTGCTTAGCTTCCTGACCTCTCTATTCCTCCAGTGAGCAAGAACATACAGACGCTAATGTCTGGATGCTCCTCAGACCAGCCGGCATCAGAAATGTCTGCTAAAATGGAGGCCATACCAAGCGTGGACTTTCCTCAAATAACTAACTAAATTACAGATTTAAAATACCTTCTATGGGTTATACTATGGTACTATCCTTTACAAAATCATGGTTTCTAAATTTATTTTGAGGAATTTGCCATTAATTACTGCCTTAGAAATGCAGGTGTAGAGTGTCAAGACACAAGATCACAAAATGTGAGGTGCCAAGGAAAAGTAGCCAAAAGGATTGACAGCATCAATAAGCACCTCTTGAAAACCCATTCCAGAGGGCTTATGCTGAGCAAGGAACTAAGACATTGCCCCATAGAATCATAGAACCAGAGCTCCTCAGATTCTTGAGGACCTTAACAGCAGTCTGGTCTTACTCAAATCTTTTTGCTTATAAAAGATACAGAATAACAGGTGTACGGTGGGTAGGTGCCTTGCCCAAGATCACCCAAGTGGTATTATCTTTATTTTCTCATTGGCAAGAATTTTGAAGAAGCTGAGATTTTTTTTCCCTGAACTTGTAAGCTGACAAGTTAACCTGTCACAGTATCATGGATGCCAGCAGAAGACAAGAGACTCCTGGCTCAAAGACAAAGGCCTTTATTACTCACAGCTATAACAGTAGTACCAGCATTTCCTCGTGTCAGTTCCCCAAACCATAGTTTCCAGAGGGATATTTAAGGAGGACAAGCTGGCACCTGCCCATGCAGGGAGTTGAGTTACAGGAGAGGAACGCTGAGCTTAGGGAATCTGGTTCTTTTCCAATAGATAAAAAGCATGAATGCCCTTAGAAGACAGTCATGATTATCAGGAAATGAGTCAAGATCGTTCAGAATAAAGACAGTCGGTGCCTCTGCTTGCAGGTTGGGCAGAAGTGTCAGACACCCATAGATGATTAACTTTCAACAACATCAATGCCTCCTTCCTAGATCACCTAGGCTTTTGGCAAATTTTTCTGAGTATACCTTTCATTCAGTCACTCTGATAAACCTTACTAACTGAAGCTGGAACCGAATCTGCCGATTTGTCTTCTACTGCATTTTACTCTCAACAGGATTCTAGACCATCAGGGTCTGCCTTAGAAAGCAGGGTTGATTTCTCTCTGAGCTTTGGTGTGACTTTCCATTTGGTCAGAGGTATTAATCCAGGTATAGCACAATGTATTTGTAATTGCACATACTCCACCTTGGCCGCCAAGGAGGAGATCTAGGACAATTTTATCATCCATAATAATCCAAATGAGATCAGGTGTGTTCAGGGTGGTATGGATTCAAACTGAAAAGACAAATAGAACGGCAAGTATGATTTCACTTCTATGTGGAATCTAAAAAAACAAAACAAATGAATAAACAAAACAGAAACAGAATCATGGATACAAAAAACAAACTCTTGATTACCAGAACTGAGGCAGGGGTGGGGGAGGAGAGGACAGAGGAAATAAGTGAAGGGGTTTAAGAGGTACAAATTTCCAAGTATAAGGTAAATAAGTCATGGGAATGTAATCTGCAGCATAGAGAATACGGTAACTAACAATGTAATAATTGTGTGTAGTTAAAGATGGTAACTAGACTTCTTGTGGGGAACATTTCACAAAATATAAAAATATCAAATTATTACAATGTACAACTGAAGCTACTAAGATATTCTATGTCAGTTAAACTTCAGTAAACAACAAACAAAAATTAAAAGACACCTAGGAAAATAACAACCCAGGCCAGTGCGTAGAAGCCAACCTGGAAGTTTTCCAGGGCAAGGAACTAAAGATACCCCAGCTATGAGTTACTTTATAGTGAAGATAACCGCCCAGTGAGCGTGCATAAATAACAAGTCACTTATCCCTCCAGGAAGAGTAGAAATGGTTTGTGCCAACTCCAACCTAGAGCTCTCAGGAGGGTGAATGTGCCTCCTCTGTGTTCTTTCCACTTCCCCCAGCTGCATGCCACCCACGAAGAGCCCCAGGGAAGTGAGAAACCCAGTTGGAAGGAGGCTGAGTCCCTAAGCCCCCTCACCGAGGAGACCACCCACTGACATAAGCACCTGTTCTGGGTTATTACGTGAGCACGCAATGAACTTCTTTCTTGGAGCCATCACAAATTGGCTGGCTGACTTTCGGCAGCAGAGACAACACAAGACTACACGAAGTCATGACATAGCAATTTCACTTTTAGGTATTCTTCCCGAAGAAGCATGCTCATGTGCAAAAGCAGCCTTAATGATAGAAAACAAATGGAAAGAGCCTAAATAGGCCATGAATAACTTAGACCATGAAATACGACACAACAGTTCAAGTGCGTCCACTAGGCTTGGGTGCATCAGTCTGGGAACAGTCTCAGGAAGCTAATCATGGACTGCAAAGAGCAAGGTATGGTGATACATACACTCTGATGACATTTATGTAAAATCACAAGACAAAAATAATAGTATACTTTGTTCCTTGAGAGCTACATAGACATAAAAACTGTGAGTATTCATGGAAATGAACAGTCCTTCAGAACAGCAACTATTTCTGGAGCCAGAAAAGATGAAGTGATGTAGGGTGGATGCATTAACTGTATTGATAATTATTCTCTCTCTTTAAAAGGAGAGAGAAATATGAAGCAAAAAAAAAATAGTGATATGTTTAACATCTATTAAATCTAGATAAAGGGTGTATGGTCTTTATTACATTATTTTCTATGTTTTTCTGAGTGTTTAGAATATTCCATACTTTCAAATAATCTTTAAAGCAATATAGGAATATTTCTCTATTCCCAGAGGCCTGTCACTATGAACTCCTACAGTTTATCTAACCTACTTGCACATGAAGATCTTTGGGGAGAAAGAGGCATAATTTGACTAAAAGCAGGATGTTATAGAATTCTCGCTCTCTGGGGAAATAAACAACACACAGCAACTGCTTCAGATGCATAGTCAACGGGGAGTCATCCAATTTTACTCATCTTCACAAATGCAGGGAATCAAATGCAAAATTTAACACTCTGGGGTACATTGTGGAGCCATGGCATTCCCTGGAGGTCTTCAGGTACGTGAAATAATTAATGGGCTATGCTCACCCATAACTAATTTTCTCATCTCCAAAAGAGCTTATGGGAAATAGTTTTCATTTAATAACTAACTGGAGTATAACTCAGTAACAATTATAAAATATCTCTTATATTTTTCTAACAATCCCAGACAGCTGTTCAAACAGTATTTTCAATGGATGGACCCTGTTTATGACTGAAGATGCGGGTGTGAAGTCGGAGGCATCATGTCGACATGGGCCAAGTCCTACAACGTCCTTCACAGGCATTCCCTGATTGACCAAGTCTGTAGAAAGCTTCACTTTTACGACCTCTTAAATACTATTGTAGGTCTACTTTCTGTTACTACTTAGGTGAGTAGTGAACATTTACTGTATTTTTTTTCATTCACTTGGATATGTCTTGTTTGACATATTTTTGTATCTTCCACAGCACCTGGTACGGAAATGTACACTAATTAGATGCAGTGGAAAACTGTGTTGTTGTTGACTAGCCAAATATATGTAGCACACGATCCAAGTTTGATTTTAAGCTTCAATTATGTGTTCCTTGGATTGAGCCTCATAATCCCTCCTCCTCCTACCTTCCAATCCAGCACCCAGCATAAGGTATATGGCAAATATTTTCTGACCTGTCAATCAAATGAACCAATAAATAAATCCAAATGTTTTACACAGTTCAGAGTAAGGAAACATATTCCTTCTAGCTTTGCATGGTGAGGTTAGCGGTAGAAATGGATCACTTTTGCACTCAATCTTTGCCTTTTCTGTCTGTTGCTCCCACAATGAAAATGGACTGACTATCTGCAACTATGCTCCAGAACACACCAACTATTCCTAAGCTTTATACATACTGTGATGGAAGGTTTCAGAAAGCTGGGAAGAGCAAATTAAGAGTTAACAGGATGTATTCCATTCTTTACAAGAAGAACTACATACGGTCAAAAGTCAGACATTGGTAACAAGCGTAGGCTTCACAAGAAAGGTGTGTATCACCTCAAATATTATGTCACTGCATTCTATGACAGCTAAGCATTTCTTGGGCAGTTGAGACATATTTATTCTGGCACAGCCATTATTATCTAATGACAAAATAACAAGATGCTTATAAAAGGAACTGAAGAACTAACATCTCTGGACTAATAAGCACAGAGTCTACAAGGGACATCAAAACAGGCAAGAGCCAGGATCTCTACTGAACCACAAGCCAGCTGTTTTTTGCCCATGTTAATTAAGAAGATGAATAATGTGGACAATGGACTCAAATATACAAATAATTAGAATGTGCATTTTAACCAAAGATCTGTACCTCTTTCTCTGCCCTTACAAATTACATGCCAGAGTTACCAAATATATTGATTTCAGGTGACACTATCGCACTCCCCTCTTTAGCAGTCAGCAGTGGCTTCCTATTACCTGGAAATAATACTCATACTTCTCAGTGGGACATTAAAAGTTCTTCCTTCTCAGGTCCTGATGTGAATCTAGAGGCCTGTATCCTACTCCATCCATCCATCCACTGTGCAACTCAACATGCCAATCTGTTTGCCAGTCCAAATACCAGGAATAGACCACATTCTTTGACTTTGTGTCTCTGCTTAGGTAGTAGCTCCTCCATACCTTACTTGCCCCCACATTCAAAGTTTTACGCATCTTCTAAGATCCAACTCAGATATTGCTTCATGTGTGAAGCCTTTCTTGATCCACCCCAGGTAAATTAAATATTCTGTGGAAGCACAGCAAATTTCTTGCACATTGATTTGACTCTGTTAATAATATATCTTGTATGAGTGAAGACAACTTGAATGGCTTTATCCCTTCCTATATTACATATCCCCTAGGATGAGGATCGAAATCCTAGAGTCATGGTGCTTGGCATGCTGCTTTCCACTCAATGGACCAATGAATATTTGTTCCATGGCTAAATGAACAAATGAAAATGTACAGTGGCTTAGTTTATATTTTTGACTAGAGATCTCGTAATACACAGAGTCCAATAAGCTATAAAATCATTACAATAAAGGGAATAATAAGATGAGTAATTTACAGAGTAGAATTTAAATAAGGCAGAAGAGTAGAATAGAAATGTTAGAGCCAAACTTTAGTGTAAAATTCATGGTACAGTGCAGTATAAGAGGGAGAACACTCATTTGAGGGCCATCAGGCCCGAATTCATATTTTTGCTCAACCACTTAATTCATCTGAATCTATTTTCTCTTCTATATAAAGGAAGCAGAAATCTCTGCCAGTCAGCACTATTGTTAGGACCAAATAAGATAATGTGTGGGGGCGGGAGAGAGTGGTGAGGGAAGAGACTGTGATGACATATTAACCCATGGCTTTTCCCTGTGTTATTGTAAATTCTTGTCAACTTGGGGTTCATTGCCTCAAGGAAGGCATGAGACAGCAAACAGGAGTCAACTCTTGGGTTTTGAGTTCCAGGAATCTAAAGTTCAGCAAGGACAGAAAAGAAATGAATCGTATCTATCACCAATCTAGAAAAATATATGATGAGTAGGAAGAAACTTTCCTTTATCCCATTCCTGATGCCTCAGCTCTGAATTAGACAAAATTCTCTGCACTGGACAATGAAGGAGAGGTAGAAGGAAACACAAAATTGACTAAACTTTGCAGCTCTGGGAAAATAGAATCTCCGACAGGAACCCAGCCCAAGCAGAACTCCAGGGAATGGAGGCAATCACTGGATAGGCTTATGGGATTTGAGAGCACAGGAGGCCTGTACCTCATTTCTCAGGAAGCAACAAGAGAAATGGATAAATGTGTCTGGAACAGGTTTCTCTGACTCAGAAGAAAGCAGCAGAGGCACCACATGTACGTACCAAGGCCTGGAAGCAGAGGAGGCCTCCCACAACCTCTCAGAGGTCCTGTAACCCCAGAACCCCATAAGAGATTTATCACAATGTCTGCCAATCTGAGAGTGTCAGAAAAGATGCAAAGAGAAGCATACCAAAGTGGCCTTCCTAACAGGAACAAGAACAATGGCAGTAAGACCTCCATGAGTGAGCAGCAATTACCCGGCAAGAGTGACTGCAATGACATTGATGACAGTGACCAGAGGCAGCCCAGGCCATCTGATACCTTGGCAGGCACTGTACCCTCATTCCCACCTGGAGCACAGATAAAGAGAGGGCAAGACTGAAGTGCGGAGATTAAGTCCCTGACATCCACAGGATGGGATTTTTCTTTTTTTAGGATTTTATTTATTTGAGAGAGAATAATCAAAAGAGAGAGAGAGAGCATGCATGAGTGGGGGGAGGGACAGAGGAAGAAGCAGACTCCCTACTGAGCAGGAAGCGGGACATGGGACTCTATCCCAGGACTCTAGGACCGTAACCTGAGTCCAAGACAGATGCTTAAGTGAGTCATCCAGGTGCCCCAGATGGGATTTCATAATAGAAATTCCACAAAGTTTCAGAAAAGATGAGGGAAGTCATGCTTCCTACTCGCCTGAGTTTATAGCCTTGGGTTTGACTTATGCAAAGTACCTGGTCCGGAGTTTGCATGGAGTGCTCAACAAATGTCAGTTCCTTCCTCTCCCCTTCTTACCTCCTAGAGTGACATAATCAGAATTTGGGGTGGGATATATATCCCCTAGTCTACATGGGAGTTGGCAAACTTTTTTCTGTAAGGGCAGAAGGCAAATGTTTTAGGGTTTGCAAGCCTTTGCATCTTCTACAACTACTCTACTCTGCCCTGTAATGTAAGTCAGAGAAACTACATAAATAAATGTGGATGGCCATGTTCCCATAAAGCTCTACTCACGAAAATAAGCAATGGCCTGGGTTTCATCTGCAGGTCATCCTTTGCTGAAAGTGGAAGATGGCAAAGTGGCTTAAAGAGCTGCTAAAATAATGATATGGGAGAGACTCCATGCTTGAGCTAAGAGGGCAACTGTAGGACTGGAAAAGCACGAACACGTTCTCGAGGAGGAGGCAGGCAGCTCCAGAAGCGGGGACTTCTCCCCTACTAGACTGAAAGAGTGAGATATTACTGCTAAAGAGGGAGCACGTGGGAAACATTTGGAATTCAGAAAGGGAAGAGATTAGCTGTGCCTCCCTTATCACAAAGGGTCTTAATGCCCCCACATCCATGTAAAATTCAAAGGCAGAGAGAGTGTAGAAAAATGACAGTTCCTGCAGGTCCAAGCTCCAACACATCAACCATCATTACAGCACAATACAGTATTTCTCAAGTGCCGACTTTACTTGGTGTTGAAGTCATGGCTAAAACCCCTCTATTTCCTTTTTTCTTTTTCCCAAGAAATTTGTTAAGCCCCACCCCAACCACTTCCTTAGCAGACTCCCATTCCCCAGGACCACTAGGCAAATACTCCAGTTTCCCCAAGGATGGGTTGTATTAAACAAGGAAGGACTATATTTGTGCCCCAGACCCCACAGAATATCCAAATTAACCAACCTCCAGAAAGCCCAGAAACCCAGCTACTCCCACTGCAGTTGCTGATCTGAAGGTCAGCCACCTCTACATTTCCAACTTGCTGCTACCTTCTCCTGGTACAATCCTCTGTGTGGCCCTGTGCAGTAGACCTGGCTCCTGGAAACAACACAGAGCCTCACCTTTCATCCATCTACATGTTACTGTGCTGGGGCGCCTGGGTGACTCAGTTGGTAAGCATCTGACTCTTGATTTCAGCTAAGGTCATGATCTGAGGGTCCTGAGGTTGTGCCCCACGCAGGGCTCCACACTCAGTGGAGAGTCTGAGGATTCTCTCTCCCTTTCCCTCTGCAGCAACCCCCCTCCACTCCCCACTCTCGTTCTCTCTCTCTCTCTCTCTCTCAAATAAGTAAATAAATAAATCTTAAAAAAAAAAAAGTCACTGTGCTGTGCCCTACCATCAAAAGAATCTTGAAATCTGCAAGCAGACAGTTACAATTTTGATGTGAACGGTGGGAAGAGAAGGCGACATTTCCAAATCCGATTTTCCTGCAATTCCTATTTCAGTCAAACAGTGGGTACTCAATACGGCACGCACAACAGAGCGCTCGCCCAAACATTTCTGAGCGGTTCTCCAAAGCAGACACAAACATTTGGAGAGAAAATTGAGGAAAGGAATTTGCCATTAGAGTATCACAGTACATCTGTTTTTAAAAGTCATTGCCGCAATGTTCCTATCAGGAGGCTCTTGGCTTCCCCTGAAATGCAATCAGCAAATCATATCAAAGGAGTTAACAGACTCTCCTTGCTGGAAACTGGAGGGAACTTTGTTAGCGGGTACTTTCCGCCCATGACTGTCACCAGTAAATCACTGATGAGGGGAGTCAAGTCCCCTGGAAGCGAATTTGCGTGCTGTCCCTGCAGGATGTCCTTTCCATGAGCATTTGCGATTTGCTCTCTGTAAAACTTGCTTCTTGCCATCTGTTCTGAATTTGTCACCCTTAGTTTACATTACCTAAAACTGTAAACGAGATTGACATTAAGCATGCAATTCAAGATTTTACTTCCATCAATAAATTCCCTCGTAATCACCAATTTAGACTTTATGTAGCTTCTCCCTGCTCTCCATCATTGGCCTCCTTAAACAGCTCTCTGGCTGCCCCTCACTTCTGTTTGCTAAGCGTTTCTTGAACTCCCCCTTTACACTGCCCCGTCCCATCCCCGGGCTCACGCTGCCATCCTCTGTTCATACTGCTCTCACTTCACTTTCTGACCCCCTTCCTTACTGCTGCCATCTTGCCATTTTCATTTCAGCATAGTATATTCAAAGATCCTTTCCATTCCTTGACTTCTTTATTAAAATATCTCCTAGATGCTGACTGATATCTGGACTTCGTTGTTCTCTGAAAACAGAAGATTGTATTTTAAGAACAGGCAGAGTATGAACTTTGGAGTCCTGGCCCTGTTACTGATGGGTTAATGGCCTTGGCCAAGTCTCCCAAACTCTCTGAGCCTCAGTTTCCTTATCTATAAAATGGTTTTAAGAAAAATTGCCCACCATACAGGATTAAGGGAGATGTGAAGCATCTAGTATAATGCCTGGTGCACAACCGGTGTCCAATAAAATGTCATTTATGTTATTGCTTCTGACAATTACCTCTAGTCTAATCCATGTTCAAACTGAGCTTTAAGTATGGCTTATTTACCATCTACAGAAAGGATTCACAATGCTCTTATTTTTCCTAAAGAATTGCTTTGTATGATTTTATGTCCACATATATGATATAAGTATCTCTTGTAAATCAGTATAATTATAAGGCCAGTGATACGAAAAAGGATCTTTAATGTGAAGAGGCAACCCAAAAGTTGGATCACAAACAGAGGTCTTTATTTTAATAACCACCACTGAAAGCTAATTTTGGAAATTCTGATAGATTATATTGCATTTTGACACTCCTTGGGGAACTGCCATCTGAACTCAGAAGATTCTGATTCAGTTACAGTGAAGGTGTTAATTTGCACTTAGTTTGAATAGGAGAAAACACCATCATCTTCAGGATTGTTTATATCATAGAAAGCAATTTAGGATAAATAGTATTTAATCATGACCAGTTGATTCCTTTTCCCTTTCCCTATAGCATGGCCTCAAGTGCTACCCCAAGTGAGGAGTGTCATTGCTGAGGCCCCACAGGGTGACTAGAGTGAAGGTTGTCCTAGCCTTTTCCCAAGGCAGCTTGCCCACAGCCTGCAAATATGTGATCTGTGAATCCTTCTTGGGACTCAGCAGGAGAAAAGTAACTTTTGTTGCAAGTCCCACTGACTGCGGAGATGCAACCAGGACTGAAGCTTTGATTTAGGGGGGGAAAAAAAATCACAGTCCTTTGTTTTTTTAAAAAATATATATAACTTATAGCACCAAGATTTAACCCTAAGCCTTAATGTAAACAATAGACTTTGAGTAATAATGATATGATAAGTTCAACAGTTGTAATGTGAGGAGTACAGATACTGGCAGAAACAGTGCATGAGTGCGATCAGAGGATATATGGGAACTCTCTGTACCTTCCACTCAATTTTGCTGTGTAGTTAAAACTGCTCCAAAAAGTAAAGTTTATTAAATATGCACACACATACATAAGAAAAACAAAACAAGTCATCATAGTAATAAACGTTCAGTGTAGAGAATTTAGAAAATATTATAAAAAGACACAAAGGGTACAAAAATGACTCAAAATATACTACTGCTTAAAAATAATTAATCATTGTTAAGACTTTTGGTACATTTCTTCCTGGAATTTAACACACACCCCAGCATACTGTGAATCAAATCATTCACACATTTAACTTATGCACAGACTTTAGGACCTAGCTTTCTGTTGCCTTCCCCAAGATGGATCTCTACTACTTCATTCAATTCTCACAACAGCCAACTGTTCTATGTAATCCAATTAATGTTTAAAGGCTTAATAATAAAAAGAGGGAAATGGTGTGCTTCAAGATAAGCAGAAACACTTCCTTATTCTCAATCCACCCATCTCCCCTTGATTCCTAGGGATCTGATAATTATTTTAAAGAGAGAGTCATTCAAGTTCACAAATATCCTTATATAGGCCTTTCCTTTAGTTCTTTCCTTTAGTCTAACCCCATCGTTCCCAAATTTCAAAATGTATAAGAATCTCTGAGTGGTTTGTGTATACATAAAACCATATCTATTATTTTTTATGGGTGAATTAAAGTACTTCTAAGCAGAAATTTGACAATACGTAACCTCCTGATTAACAAATGACTTAATCTTGTGTAATGTAACTTCACTGCATCCAGACATGTATTTCTTTTTTTATAATGCATATTATTAAGTAAGCTACTGTTTAATATAAACATATTTCTATGTTATCAAATATTTATCTACAACATTCCTTTTGAGGGCTGCATGGTATTCCCATCAATGAATAAACCATAATTTAACTAACACTCTATTTGGGAATTTCTTAAGTTGCCTTTAAGTAACAGCCCCTCCTTTTTTTAAACATGCCATAATGTGAGCTCAGCTCAGGGATAGCATGAAAACATCCTAGAATCATTCTGAAGATACAACCACAGTTCTGCAGCCCCTTTCTCTATCTTGAAATCAAGAATCAAATAGAGGGCGCCTGGGTGGCTCAGTAGGTTAAAGCCTCTGCCTTCGGCTCGGGTCATGATCCCGGAGTCCTGGGATCGAGCCCCACATCGGGCTCTCTATTCCACAGAGAGCCTGCTTCCTCCTCTCTCTCCCTGCCTGCCCCTCTGACTACTTGTGATCTCTGTCTGTCAAATAAATAAATAAAATCTTTACAAAAAAAAAAAAAAAAGAATCAAATAGAGCTCCTAACCCCAGGAAAGCACAGAAAGATTTATGATATTTGAGGTTATTTCATCTTCCTGATCAAGGTAATTTCTCTTCCCCAGAATATACAAATATATGCATAAATCTAATTTTTCTTTCTTGGGGGAATCAGAGAGGTAAATGGCATAAGCCTTATTATCATTTTTAAGAGCTACAAATGTCATCATAAGGATGGTCAGAGTCCGTCTTGTTCAGGCCACTGTAACAAATACAATAGACTGGGTGGCTTAAGCAACCAGAATTTATTTCTCATGGTTCTGGAAATCTGAAATCAGGATGCCAGTATGCTTAAGTCCTTGGTCAGGTCCCTCCTCCTGGTTATGTCCTCACAGGGCCTTTCCTTTCCCTGGTGTGTGCAAGCAGAGAAAGAGAGATCTCCTGCCTCTTCCTCTTTTTATAAGGGCATTAATCCCATTATTAGGGTTCCACCCTCGTGACCTAATTATCTCCCAAAAGTGCAATGTCCAAATACCATTACCCTGGGGATTAGGGATTTAACGTACTCTTATTTGGGGATTTAGGGAGATGCAAACATTCAGCCCATAGCAGAGCCCTTATGTAAAAACTGATTCAGGCAAGGATCACCAACAAATGCTAGCACCATTGAATAAAAGGTTATTGAGGAAGAGGATATTCATACAATCTCAAAATATCACCCTACAGATGACTTATCATTTACAAAGTAGAAAGTATCTCCTTGTAGTGACATTACCTGTATCAAATGATTAAACTTGGCAGCACCAATAATGAGAAACCTGGTGTCAAATATGTAAAAAGTGAGCAGAGTGACATCAGCAAGATAGTGGAAGAGAAGCCTCAGACCTTCCTTCCCCACAGAGGCCCGTGTTCAACAATAATACAAGGACCAACTCCTTTTGTGAGAAATCTAGAAACCAGTTAAGAGCCTCCTATACCCTAGGCAAGGATGAAACCAGCATATCAAAGCCAGCAGAAAATCCACTGCATTCCCTCACCATAGTCACTCCCCACATCTGAGCTGAAGCAATCAGTGAAAACTTCCACTTCCAGCATCTCTCAGGGGAGAGAAAGAAAAGACTGGAACACATGTCCAGGGTTCAGAAGCTTGGTGGAGAGGAGGGGGGCGTCTTCCTGAGGGACTCCATTCTTTCTTGCCTGAATCCAAGTTCTGACAGGAGAAGTTTCTGGTTGTGTGCTACTGAGAACAAAGGAACAAAGGCGATGATGTGAACTAACACACACTCACTCAGAAGAGTCTCTTCCCTGTTCAATGTGGAACAAGCTGGTGAAAATCCCCAAATCCTGGCTTCTCCCAAGGGAGGGAAAGAGTTGGAGCATGTATCCAACATTCTGAGTTTGGAGGGGACTGCCTGAGGGTCTTGTTTCTTTCTCACCTGTCTCAGAATGCTAAAAAGATTCAGTACATTCTGCATTCCTGGGGCCACAGAAAGCAAAGGAGGGCTGCGGAGCTTGCTATTACTCCAGAGGACACAGTATAGCAGGCAGAGACTAACAAAACTGCCCTTGATGAGGAAAGAGAAGAGTGGAGCTTTTGTCTACTGTCTAGTTTTTCCAGGAGCTGCCCAAGGGACTAGTTTCAAGATAATGGACTCAGAACACTGACAGGGTCTGGCATTCTCTAGAAGCCTAGGGGACACTGAAAACAGAGAAAGACTGGGCAGTTTATAGCCACTCCAGGAAACTGTAGTACTGCAGACAAACACCAGAAGGAGGCAAGAGATGGCAAACTCTGGAAAAAAGATAGTGACAAAAAACCTCTCTAGTTGTGAATTTACATGCATAAGTCCAGAGAAGACACATCTGTCGAAAGGTCTAAAAGACCCCCGGAATTTCTTACCAGGGAGATTAGTGACAGTTTTTCACTGTACAAAGCCAGTCCATTAATAGTAGGAGAGGTGACTGTTTTTCCCAATGGATGGATCACAACATAAAGTTACAAGGCGTATGACAAAAAAAGAAAGCATAGCCCAATCAAAGGAACAAAATAAATCTCCACAAAATGACCATAAAGAAAGGGAGGCAAATGAATTACCTGACAAAGAATGTAAAATATCCATAATAAAGATGCTCAATGGGCTCAGGAAAATGATGCATGAACAAAATGAGAATATCAACAAAACAGATTTAAGTCAAAAGCTGTCACAAGAGACAAAAAATGACACTAAAGAATGATAAAAGGGCTAATTCACCAAGAAGATATAACAATTATAAATATATGTGCAACAAACCTAAGAACACCCAAATATATATAGAAGGCATTAAAGGAACTGATGGGACAAATACACAGCAACACAATAATAGTAGGAGATTTCAATACTCCACTTTCAATAATAAATAGAACATTCAGACATAAGATCAGTAAAGAAACAAAGGACTTGAAAAATACAATAGTCTAAATGGAACTAACAGATATATATAGAACATCCTACAAAACAGCAGCAGAATACTCATTCTTCTCAAGTGTGTATAGAACATTCTCTAGGATAGGTCACAATTTAGGTCATAAAACAAGTCTTAACAAATGTATAAAAGGCTGAAATCATATCAACCATCTTCTCCAAACATGATTGAATGAAACTAAAAATCAAATACATGAGGAAAACTGAAAAACTCATAAATGTCTGGAAATCAACATACTCTTGAGCAAGCAATGAGTCAAAGAAGAAATCAAAAGAAAAATTAGAAACTATCTTGAGAGAAATGAAAACAAAAACAAAGCATTAAAAACTGGAACTCATGGGATGCAGCTAAAGTGGTACTAGTGGGAGAGTTTGTAGTGACGATTGCCTTCATAAAAAAAAAACAAGAAAA
>RCUC01097850.1:0-10538 GCA_003697995.1 Taxidea taxus jeffersonii | reverse complement strand
AAAATTTTCAGATTCAGTTTATTTTTTAAAATATCCAAAAATATTCTGCTTCCAGTAGATGCACTTGAAGCAAAATTTGAAAATGAAAAAGAGAAAACCTATATCAAGACAAAATACAATTTATGTCAAATATTTTAATAGATAATGAGAAATATTACCAACTCATTAAAAGAAACTAGAAAAAGATATTACTGTTATGAATAATATATATCTAACTATATAAACTTTTAATGTATATATCCACAATTGGATAGGACTGCAGGAGAAATAAGCAAATAAATAAATAATTTAACTCATCCCTTTCAGAACTTATAAATTGAGAAAGAAAACCTGAGAAATAGAATATATAAATTATAAAATCAACAAAATTTAGCCAGTGGTCATATCTTGAATATCATATTTTGCATATAGAGAATACAGAATCTTGTCAAGTATTCATCATATGGGCCATGAGGGAGAACTTCAACAAGTTCCAAAGAATCAGTGTCATTCAGATTGCTTTTTGAATATTAAAAAATACATTCTGCTAAAATTTCCTATGTTTTTGAAAAATAAATGATCCTTGGTCTAAAAAAATCTTAGGGGGATTACAAAACACTTTGAATTGGATGGCAGTTAGTATGCTACATGCCAAAATTTGTTTAACCAAGAACCACATGGATAATTCAACATTAGAAAATCTGTTAAGCAATTTGTAATTTACCAAATTGGTAGGTGGGAAAAAATTTAAATTCTTTTCTCAATAGATTCAGATATAGGTTTCCATAAGTTCAACACCTATCTACTTCTGATATTAAAAGGCAACTGTTAGAAAATAAAATGCAGAAGGAACCTTTCCTATCTTGACAAATGTTACGTTCTAAAAATCTACAGCATGCATTACATTAGGATATCTTTAGATGTCTTATCTTTAAGGTCAGGATGGGATAAAAATGCTCACTAGTGTCATGACTTTTAATGTAGCTTTAGAAATCCTAGACAATAGTCTATGGAAAGAACAAAAATTGTCAAATGTCAGGATTTGAAAGAGATTGAACTTTTGTTATGTATAAATTACATGATAATTTAAATAGGAAATCCAAGAGAACTAAGTCACAAACAATTAAAACTGCAGAGTTCGGCAATATACAGCTATATGACAAATTTTCAAAGACAAGTATTTCCACAAAAGTAAAATTTTTGGAAAATACAAATTTTACAAAGTATCAAATTATAATAAAAATAAAATAACATTAACCACAATGTTGCTGTCGGCCCGCAAAAAGAAATTGGACCTCCCCCACACCCAAAACTTGGTCCAAACTTTGTCACCCCCATACCCAAAGATTATGAAAAGGTGTATTACTCACATAATGAGGCTATTTTGGGGATAACAGAGCAGGCTTACCAAGTGGGTCAGAAAATGGCTTGGGAGAGTGGGGAAAGGTGATCAGTTTGGATTACTGTGATGGGGGTTGGGGGGGCAGGGGTAGGGCTGAGTGCATATCCCTATACATGGGCAGAGGCTTGCACAGTTTCAAACTTCAACTTGTGCCAAAAAAGGGAACACTGGGGTTTCTTAATAGTTTGCCAAGATGTGAGGTAAAAGGGTAGGAGGACAGATGAATCATTAAAGTTGTCAGCGGTCAGACATCAAAAGAAGTAATCATACTCTAATTCAAATAACAAGAACAAAAAACATAAAATTCCTATCGATAATATTAGCCCTTGGGGCCATCTGGGTGGCTCAGTGGGTTAACCATCCAATTCTTAATTATGGCTCAGCTCATGATCTCAGGGCTGTGAGACTGAGCCTCGAGTTTGGCTCTAAGCTGGGTGCAGAGCCTGCTTAAGGTTCTCTCTCTCTGTCTCCCTCTGCTCCTCCATAAGATTAAGCATGTGTGTACAAGTGTTCTTTCTCTCTCAAAAAATTTTAAAAAGGAAAAAAAAAGCTCTTCTAAGTGATATTTTAAAAGTTTTAAAAAATGAGACATTCCATGCACATAGATAGAATGACTTAATAATACAAACATGCTAATTCTTCCTAAATTAATCTATATAAAATCAATGAAATCCCAATCAAACTGTAGCAGGAATTTGAAAAAAATAAGAATTGAACCATTCATTTAACATTTTTTAACAGAAAGAATGTCTTTTTGGGGATAGCTTGGTGGCTCAGTCAGTTAAACAGCTGCCTTTGGCTTGGGTCATGATCCCGGGGTCCTGGAATCAAAACCTGAATTGGGCTCATTGCTCAGTGGGGAGCCTGCTTCTCCCTCTGCTTCCAATCTCCCTGCTTGTGCTTTCTTTGAAAGATAAATAAGTAAAATCCTTTTTTATTTTAAAGAATGTCTTCTGACAAATGTGTTTTTTAAAGGAATAGCAAAAAAAGTCATTAATCATATATGATACTGATATTATAAAATTATAATAATAAGACCAGTGTGGCGCTGGCACCAAAAGAAACCAAGAGATTATTAGAATACAGTAAAGATCTCAATGAAACATGCAAGTATGTGTGGACAAATATATCTGGAAAATATGGAAAAGTCTACACTAAAAATCAATGATCAAAGGGCATTGAAGCATGAGGTTTTGGAAAACCTGAGTGACCACATGAAGAAAAATATAAATCTCTGTCAGTAAAATCATATAGCAATTGGCTCTAGTCAAATTAAAAACCTAGGTGTTAAAAGAAAAAAAATGTTGTTTGTTTTTTCTTGAGTTAGTTCTGATAGTTTCTGTCTTTATAGAAATTTGTTAATTTCATCTCTATTTTCTAACTTAAAATTGTTCTTAGTATTCCCTCATAATATTTTTTTCCTTTAGATTAGTAGCAATTCCTGTTCTTCCATTTCTACCTTTTGTAATTTGAATCTTATCTTTCTCTCTCTGTCTTCATAAGAGTTTATTCATATTGTTGACCTTTTTTCAAAAAATTATCTTTTGGTTTCATTGATTTTTTCTATATTTTTTCTATTATCTATTTATTTATTTCCATTATAATCTTTATTATTTATTTGCACCTATTTGTCTCACCTTTAGTTTGTTTTCTTTCTAACTTTTGAAGGCTAGAAGTAAGGTTATTGATTAAAATCTTTCTTTTTTTTAAAGGCATTTATAGCTTTTAATTTTCCTCAAAGTATTGTGTTAGTTGTATACCATAGTTTTAGCATGTTGTGTTTTCATTTACAGTTACTTTAAGTATTTTCTAATCTCCCTTGTAATTCCTTCTTTGACCAATTGGTTATTTACAAGTATGCTTAATTTTCACAAATCTCCTTCTGTTTTTTTTATTTCTAATATTGTTCCATTTTGGTTGGATTTATATGATTTGAATGATTTCAAATTTGTTGATTTGTTTCTGGCCTAACATTATGGTTTATCCCAAAGAATGTTCCATGTGCAAAAATCTTCATCAGAGTATTAGCAAATTGACTCTAGTGATGTACAAAAAGAATTATACACTGTGGCCAAGTGAGATTTATCCCAAGTGTTCAAGGCTGGTTCAACATTCAAAAATAAATGAACATAATCCATTTCACCAACAAGCTAAAATAGAAAAATCACATGACCAGATTAATAGATGCATAAAAGATATTTGGGGAAATACTATACCCATTTGTGATAAAAGCTCTCAATAGGAATAGAAGGAACCTTCCTCAGCTTGATAAAGAATATTTACCGAAACCTGTATCTAACATTGTACTTACTGGGAAGAAACAGCTTTCTCAGTAAGATAGAAAAAAGGCGGGGCACCTGGGTGGCTCAGTGGGTTAGGCCACTGCCTTGGGCTCAGGTCATGGTCTTGGGGTCCTGGGATCGAGCCCCACATCGGGCTCTCTGCGGGGAGCTTGCTTCCTCCTCTCTCTTTGTCTGCCTCTCTGCCTACTTGTGATCTCTGTCTGTCAAATGAATAAATAAAATCTTAAAAAAAAAAAAGAAAAAAGGCAAAGATGTCATCTCTCATCACTACCTCTCAATATTATCCTGGAAGTTCTAGCTAGCAAAAGAAGACAAGAAAAGAAAAAGAAGGTATACAGGTTGAGAAGGAAAAATAAAACTGTCTTTGTTCCCAGATGACAAGCTTGTCTATATGGGAAAATCCAAACAAACGACAAAAGAATTGCCAATTGCCAGAACTAATGAGTGATAACAGCAATGTTGTTAGATAAAAGGATAACATTTAAAAATCAGTTTTACATATATCAGCAATGAACACAAGAATTTTGAAATTAAAAATACATTACTATTTATATTAGCACCCCAAAATGAAATATTATGTACAAATATAACAGGATATACTTAAGATCTATATGAGAAAAACTATAAAACTTTCGTGAAAGGAACAAAAGAACTAAATAAATGAAGAAATATTCCATGCTCATGGATATGAAGACTGAATATTAAGATGGCAGTTCTTTCCAAGTTAATCTCAGTAAAAATCCTAGCAAGTTTTCTTGTGGATTTTGAGAAACTGATTCCAAAGTTTATATGGAGAAGGAAAAGATCTAGAATAGCCACCACAAATTAAAGGAGAAGAAGAAACTTGGGAGACTACCAGACTTCATGACTTATTATAAATCAACAGTAAACAGGAGAGTGTAGTACTAGTGAAAGAGCAGACAAATCAGTGGAATGGAACACAGAGCCTGGAAACATACTCATATAAATATAGCCAACTAACCTTTCACAAAGGAGCAAAAGCAATACAATGGAGAAAAGATAGTATTTTTATTTTTTTACTTAAAAAATTAAATATTTTATTAATTTATTTGAGAGAGAGAGAGGAAGAGAGTGCATAAGGGCGGGACTAGGAGGAAGGGCAGAGTGAGAAGGAGAGAGAGAGAAAGAAAGAGAAGCATAATTCCCACTGAGTGTGGAGCTCAAAATGGGGCTTGATCTCACACCCTGAGATTATGACCTGTGCTGAAATCAAGAGTTGGAGGCTTAACCAACAGCCACTTAAGTCCCTTGACAATATTTTTAACAAATGGTGCTGGAGCAACTAAACATCCACATGCGAAAAGAAAAATTTAGACACAGACTTTATACTCTTCACAAAAATTAACTCAAAGTGAATAAAAGACCTAAATGTAAAACACAAAACTATTAAACTAGTAGAAGACAACATAGGAGAAAACATAGATAACTTTGTACTTGCCAATTACCTTTTAGATACAACAGGCAAGGCATGATCCCAGGAGAAAAAAATCATTGATAAACTGTGTTTTATTAGAGTTAGAAATATCTGCTTGAAAGACACTGTCAAGACAATGAAAAACAAACCATAGACTGGAAGAAAATAGTTGCAAAAAACAATGTTACTATGGACTGTAATCCACATAATACAAAGAACTCTTAAAAATCAATGGTAAGAAAACAAATAACCCATTTCTAAAATGGGCCAAAAACCTGAATAGATACCTCACTGAAGAAGATATAAAGATGACAAATAAGCATACGAAAGATGTTTGATATCATATATCATTAGGGAAATGCAAAATAACATGATAAGGTAACAATATACACCTATTAGAGTGGCCAAAATCCAGAACACTAATAACATCAAATGCTGGTAAGGATGTGAAACAATAGAAACTCTTATTTATTGCTGGTGGGAATGCAAAATTGTACAGCACTTTGGAAGACATTTTGGGAGTTTCTTATGAAGCCAAACTGTGTATAATCCAACAATTATACTTTTATATATATACCCAAATAAGCTGAAAATTTGTATTTATACAAAAAACGTACACACTAATGTTTATAGCAACTTTGTTTATAATTGCCAGAACTTGGAGGCAACCAAGATGCCCTTCAGTAGGTGAGTAAATAAATGAACTGCAATGGAAGATTATTCAAAGATGAAAAAGAATGGATTATCAAGCCATGAAATGACATGTAGGAATCTTAAATACATATTATGAAGTGATAGAAGGCAATCTGAGGAGACTTCATACAGTATGATTCCAATTATAAAAGGCAAACTATGCAGACAGTAAAAAGATCAATGATTTCCAGGTGTTGAGAAGGAGGGAGAAATAAATAGGCAGAGCACAGAGGATTTTAAGTGCAATAAAACTATTCTATATGACACAGTGATAATGGATACATGTCATTATACATTTGCCCAAACTCATAGAATGTACAACACCAAGAGTGAACTCTAATATAAACTATAGACTTTGGGTAATAATGATGTGCCCGTGTAGGTTCATCACTTGTAACATATGCACCAATTGGAGAGGGGATGATAATAAAGGAGGCTATACATGTGTGAGGACAGGGAGTATATGGGAAACGTCTGTACTTTCCACTCAGTCTTGCTGTGAACCTTAAACTGCTCTAAAAAATAAAGTCTGTTTAAAAAATTAAATAAGAGTGAATCATTGACTTAGGTTTAAAACATATGGATTATAATATTTTAGAGAGAAAACTTTGAAAACAACCTTTGGGATCCAGGGCTGGGCAAAGAGTTTTTGGATCTGACCACAAAGACAAAATTCATATCCGGGAGGTTTGCTAAGTTGAACTAGCAAATTTCAAGATTGATTTTAGTTCTGTGAAGACCCTGCTTGGGGAAACAGACGGGTTATAGCATGGGTGCAGGTGTTTGCGAACTACATATCCAGTGGGACTCTGTAATCTATTGTGTGCGGAGAACTTACAAAACATAACAGTAAAGAAATCCAATAACCCAATTAGAACATGGACAAAAGCCATAAAAAGACATTTCACTAAACAGGATACAAAGATAGCAAGTGAACGCATGACAATATGTTCAACATCATCAGCTACCAGGTAGATTAAAATTGAAACAATGGTGAGATATTGCTTCACACCTATCAGAATGACTGAAGCTATATACATATATATGTATAGGTATATACGCATATATATATGTATAGGTATATATGCGTATATACCTATACATATATATATATGCGTATATACCTATATATATATATGTATATATATGCGTACATACCTATATATATAGTGCTGACAAGGAGGCAGAGAAACTCAATTACATACACATTGCTGATGAAAATATAACAAAACATGACCACACTAGAAAACAGTCTCTAAAAACCAAAAATCTAAGAATTCAAGAAACATGCAACCTGTCAATTGCACTCCTGGCATTTATTCCAGAAAAATGAAGATTTATTTTCACACAGGGATCTGTGTACAACTGTTTGTAGCAGTTTTGTTTATGGGAGCCAAAATAGAACGAGCCAGATGTCCTTCAATAAATGAACTTTTGAACAGACTTTAGTTAATCCATGCTGTGGAATACTGTTTAGCCGTGGAAAGGGGCAAACTATTTTTATTGACTCATGCCAACTGAGGAAACTCTGGAGATATATGCTGGATGAAAAGACCTAATCCCCAAATATTACTACTGGATTATTCCATTTATATAACATTGTTGCAATGACAAAATTACACACATGGAAAACAGATTGGTGCTACCCAGAGTTTAAGGAGAGGTAGGGTAGGGAGATTGGCTATGGGATAATGGCCAAGTGGGAAACGTAAGGGTTGTGTCTTGACTGTGTCAGTGTAACTACCTTGGTTGTGCTATTAGAGTCTAATTTTCAAGATAATACTTTGAGGGCACATGGGTAAAGGGCACAAGGGATCTCTCTGTATTACTTCTTACAGCCACATATGAATCTAAATAAAAGTTTAAAAACTTAAGCCATTTCCATTTGTGAAAGAAATAAATCATGGGAATGAAGGGTAAAACATAGGAAATATTGTCAATAATATTGTAATAGGGTTGTATGGTGACAGATGGCAGCTACACTTGTAATGAGTGTAGCGTAATGTCAAATCCCTGTTGTACACTCACTGTACAATACATGCCTAATGTACAAGTAATGTAACGATGCATGTCAACTGTACTTAAACTGAAATAATAACAATAAAATTTAAGAAAATAAAAAGTTAAACCATAAATATTTTAGAAAATAATTACTTTTAATTGAGTTTTAAAGTGGAAATTTTTTTTTTTGAGAAAAAAGAGATAGTGGGACACCTGGTGGCTCAGTCCTTAAGCATCTGCCTTTGGCTCAGGTCATGATCCCAGAGTCATGAGATCAAGCCATGCATCAAGCTCCCGCTCAGCAGGAAGCCTGCTTCTTCCTCTCCCACTCCCTCTGCTTGTGCTTGTGTTCCCTCTCTCGCTGTGTCTATCACTGTCAAATAAATAAATAAATAAATAAATAAAGTATTTTTAAAAAGTGATAGAAAAAATGAATAATAAATGTTTCACAAAGTTTTAAAAGCTGAATATGATAAAATGTTATGAATGAATTTTGATACAAATATGAATTAAAATAAAATGATAGCATTTTCATGAACCATCTGAAAAAATTTAATTAATGTCGTCAAGTGTTCTGTAACAAAAGCATTGTAGCGCATGTTGGCAATAAGTGTTACTAATTTTCATGTCTGGCCTACTTGAGCCTCAAGAAATTTCATGCACTTCGAACCAGTAATTACAAATCTGGTTTGTAAAACTGGGAATCTGTCCTTTGGAAATCCAAGCTAATTTGTGATTACCAAAAAAGTTAGCTGCCAGTTGTATTGATCTTAATACTTTTACTAGTAAAATATTGAAAGACTAAGTATATTACTAATAGTACAGAAATTGTTAAATAAAATATGGTAACAGCCTTAAAAATAATTTTAAATAGGCCTAATATCTATTTGAATAATCTTTAATGATATAGAAAATGTTCATAATAGTGACATCATAATATACAACTTTTCATGTGTTTACTTAGCAAATAGATAAAAACTTAAACAGTGCACAAAGACTGTTGGAATGAGTTAATTGTTTAGTTCTCTGTAATTTCCAAATGCATATGTCATTTTATAATAATGACCATAAATTACTTAAAAAAAAATTTTAGGGGGTGCCTGTGTGGCTCAGTTGGTTAAGTGGCTGCCTTCGGCTCAGGTCATGATCTCAGGGTCCTGGGATCAAGTCCCGCATTGGGCTGCCTGCTCTGCGGGGACTCTGCTTCTCCCTCTCCCTCTGCCTCTCTCCCCCACTCATATTCTCTCTCGCACTCTCTCTCTCTCAAATAAATAAATGAAAAGAAGAATTTTTTTAGTAATCTCTATATCCAATGTGGATCTCAGGACCCCAAGATCAGGAGTCATATACTCTACCAGCTGAGAAAGCCAGGCACCTCGAGATGACCTTAAATTATAGATTAACAGAAAAAAATTAAATTTATTACCAAAAAATGTCTCTCAGAAAATTTTAAAATCGCCTTTTTAACAAAATGTAAGTTCAGAAAACTTAAAACAATTAGGAAGATATACATTATATAACAATTATATCAAAGATAATGTGCCAAAGTATCAAAAACAATGTGCCATCTAAAGTATGTTAGCAGTCCTCCTGTTATTTATTTTTCTCACAACTGTGGAGTCTCTAGCAATGTCAGGCAATGAATGGTGATTAGGAAAGGAAAAGGCCTTGGTAACTACTACTGAATTTCTTTTCAATAGTGCAGTTTCTGATTCTTAGTCCAGGCTCATTTTACATTTTCTCCGGAGGAACTGAAACTCCTAAAACTTTCTTAATCTTTTCACTGATGAGAAATTTTTTTTCCTAAGAAAAATATCTTTGGAATAAATGGCTAACAAATTGCATTTTTCTACAGATGAAGCCCTTTCAATGTAATTAATTTCAAAGTAAGTGGAGGATGCCACTGAAAGTCTAGCACCATCAAGTAATCCTTGCACTACAGAGAAAGCGACAAAGTCAATTTTGATATGGAAATATTTGTTGTAAAATTAAACTAGACCTTATTGGCAAGGAAATTTCTATGATTGCTCAAATATATGTTACCCTTCTCACAACACATTGAATGGAAACACACCATTGCTCTCTATCTTCACGTGTGAAAAGCAATCATTGCTCTACATTTCCACCACCAGTTCTACCTCTTTTCATGTCTAGTCTGCCATATGCAATTTGTAGTATGCATGTAATCCCTCCGTCACTTCTATAACTTTCAATTCAGAGTGTAAACACACTTGGTTCTGAGTGGGCTTCTTCCTTTCTCTCTCTCTTGGCTCCTGGGGTGGCCTGAGATCTGGGGGCTGTATTGTCCTGACAGTGTGGAAGGATGAGACTCTGAGCCCGAAGTAACAGTCTCTTTTTCATGGGCTGGCAAAATTCTACCACAGAAAATGCTGAGAGATAACAAAACAGTGCTTTTTCTACTTACTTACTTTCTTTTTCTTTTTTTTTTTTTTTAAGATTTTATTCACTTATTTGACAGACAGAGATCGCAAGTAGGCAGAGAGGCAGGCAGAGAGAGGAGGAAGCAGGCTCCATGCTGAGCAGAGAGCCCAATATGGGGCTTGATCCCAGGACCCTGGCAGAGGCTTTAACCCACTGAGCCACCCAGACTCCCCTCTGCTTACTTTCTTAATGGCAGAAGCTGGTGTATTAGGATGTTCAGACTCTAAGTTCAAAGGAATTGTATCGCCTTGCCTGTGACTGGTTCACATAAAAAAAAAAAAAA
>RCUC01097841.1:0-47262 GCA_003697995.1 Taxidea taxus jeffersonii | reverse complement strand
TTCACTGGAGTCCTGGGAATTTAGAGAAATGAAGGATACCTGGTTTCTGTTTTCTAAAAGCTGCCACTGTGGATAGAGGGTCAGATACCGCGACATGAGTAATTCTTTCAGAAGGCAGATGTGCCATGGACTAGACTCAAGAACCAACAGCCATGACGGTATGCCAGGGGGTAGTTCCTTCTGCAGACGAATCTGAGAGAAGAGGTCTGCCTTCCTGTGCTTCAAAAACCCCACCATAACTTCTCCCCTGGTTTGCCCTCCCAAAGGGAGTTTCTGCTGTGCCATTTCTCAGACCCAGCTTTTACATAAAACTTGTCTGGAATTCATTCTCTTGGGCTTTCCTAAATTTTGACTTGGGGATAGGAATGGATTCAGGTTTTGTGGTACCTGAAGTATATACAACTTGGGGGACTTTGTAAGAAAGACTGCACTGTGGGGCACCTAGGTGGCTCAGTCAGTTGTGTGGCTGCCTTCAGCTCAGGTCATGATCTCAGGATCCTGGGATGGAGCCCCGAATTGGGCTCCCTGCTCAAGTAGAAAGCCTGCTTCTCCCTCTCCTTCTACTGCTCCCCTCGCCACCCCCAACCCCCACTCATGGTCTATCTCCCTCGTGCTCTATCTCAAATAAATCTTTAAAAAAAAAAAAAAAAAAGGAAAGAAGACTATAATGTTACAAACACAACCTCGGGTCCAAAAGGGAATGTGTATTTAGAATTTAAAAAAGATCACAAAAGAATCATTGCAGCCTTGAGGGCTGGGTCTTTTTCTTCTTAGGTCTCTCTGTCAAGTTGCCAGAAATGCTTACACAGGAATGATTCCTAATTGCTACCTGGCTTCCACCCGTCACTATTCCATTCCACCTCCCACCCGCTGCAGCTCCCAGAAACTCCTGTCTCTTTCCAGGAGCCTGTGCAAGTGAAGTGCTTCATTAGCTTCACGGTAAGCCTGACTTTGCCTGGGGAAATGACTGCCTCAAGGTCACACAGTGAGGAAACTGGCCAATCCAGGACTAGAACCAGATTGCTTGAGTGAAATAAGCGTAGACTTGGAAGTCACACAGACCTGGTTCCAATCTCATCTCAGGCACTAAAGAGCTGTATCCCTTTGTGCAAGTCAGTTCTGTTTCACTTTTCCCCTCCCTTAAGTGGAAATGAGAAGATTAAGCACAGAGGACAGTTAAGTATTCTAACTGCCAACACTGTTCCTGACTGGAAACAATGTTCAGTAGTTGGTAACTGTTAGAAAGACCATTCTTTTCCTTGGCAATGCTCTCTTCTTCCATGGCTAAATACAATTCCTAGATTTTAGCTGGGCACATGGATGTCCTGACTCAAGTCTACATTCCCCAGCCTGTATCTGTGTCAGACAGATTTGAGCATGTGACTAAGTTGTGGCCGATGGGATATAAGCAAAACCAGTGTCCATCTCCTGGGAAGTGTCCTTAAAGCCATAGAGGACTGCATACATGAATCTCTCCAGGTAGAACTAGAACTTTACAGGATACTGAATCCTTAATCTGATATGCCACAACTGGAAGGTCTCAGTGGTGGGATTTGTGTTCTGTGGCAGACCAGTGAGAGCTTCTTGTTTAGAAGGTGCAACTCACCCAATTCCACTGACAGTTATAGGTAGGATGACCTGGTTTTATCATTATGATCAGCAGCAGCATCCCATGCCTATTAGGTGGTTACCATTTTGGTATGCTCCCTCTCTGCATAGCCATAGGATGTCCAAGTAACACATTAAATTTTTTCAAAAGCCCACACAGCAGGGATGATCATCCTTATTTTACAGATGAGGAAACTGAGATCAGAGATGCCAAGTGACTGAACCAAAACAAGTGACCTGTCAATGGCAGAGTTTAACCAAGATCCAAATCTCGGTCGTTTTTTTTATTTTTTTAAAGATTTTATTTATTTGGCAGATAGAGAGATCACAAGTAGGCAGAGAGAGAGAGGAGGAAGCAGGCTCCCCGCTGAGCAGAGAGCCCGATGTGGGACTCGATCCCAGGACCCTGAGATCATTACCTGAGCCGAAGGCAGCGGCTTAACCCACTGAGCCACCCAGGCGCCCCCAAATCTCAGTCTTAAACCCAATCCCTTAAAAACTGCACCGAGTTCTTCCCACAAAATGAGACCTGGTAAGACTGGGTTCATACAGATTCATATAACAATAACCATCCAGTAAGTCAGTCCAGAAATGTTTATTATATTTACTATTATAGTCATCACTATAATAGATATTTTTTATTATTATTGTAACAAGCTAGCCCCAACCTTCGTGGCTTATTTACCTCAGCAACCATATTATATGTGATGATTTCGTGACATAGGAATTCAAGCAGGGATTGGCTAGCCAATTCTTTCATTCCACATGGCATTGAACAGGGAACATTTGATGGCTTTTAGCAGGGGCTGGGCTGATGTGGAGGTTCCGGGACAGTTTCACTCATGTGCACAGCATCTTGGCAGGGCAAACTGGAAGGCTGGGCTCAGCTGGGCCCCTTTCCCTCTCCAGGTAGCTTCATGGATTTCACATGGTTTCTTTTCTTTTCTTTTAAGATTTTATTTATTTCTTTATGAGAGAGGGAGAGAGAGGCAGAGGCAGAGGCAGAGGGAGAAGCAGGCTCCCTGGACTCGATCCCAGGATCTTGGGATCATGACCTGAGCCAAAGGCAGACACTTAACCAACTGAGCCATCGAGTCGCCTTCACCTGGTTTCTCCAGCAGGGTAGCTGGACTCCGATATGGTGGGCCAGGGCTCCTAGAGCAAGTGTTTTAAGAGACAGGAAGAGGAAGCTAGGAATCTCTTAAAGCCTGGACCCAGAAACTATCACAGTGTCTTCCCCCCACCCTATTCTATTAGTCAAAGCAATCAGAAAGGCCCACCAGGATTTGAGGGAGGAGCACCTAGATGCCACCTCTTGATGAGAGAACACAGTCAACTTCAGTTAATTCCAATACAAACCTATTGAAGGAAATTTCACAGAAACAGGCAGACAGATAATTTGCCTTTTTGAAATATGTATGGGTTTGCTAGGACTGCCGTAACAAAATACCACAGACTGGGTGGCTTTAACAACAGAAATTTACTTTCTCACAGTGCTGGAGACTAGATGTCCAAGATCAAGGTGCCAGCAGGGCTGTCTTCTTCAGAGGTCTCTCTCTTTGGCTTGCAGATGGCCACTTTGTCTTCACATGGTCTTTCTTCTGTGCACACACATCCCTGGAGTCTTTCTCTTCTTTATCATGACACCAGTTATATTGGATTAAAGCCCTACCTGTGCATCCTCATGTTAACTCAATCACCTCTATCTCTAACTCTATTTCTAAGTATAGTTACATTCTGAGATACTAAAGATTAGGACTTCAGTCTATGAAGCTGGGGGTGGAATACAATTCAGCCCATAACAAATGTCAGATCTAATGCCATTATATAAGTGGAAAAATTTGCTCAGGTCAGACAATACAATCAGTAATAGAGTCAGAATGAGAGTTCTTTCCAGAGCAATCCTTTTCCTAGCACATCAGATGATTCCAAGATTTCTATGTTGTCTTAAAGGAGTCAGGAAACAGACAAAGAAGCCAAGAAAGGCCCAATGTGGGAACCAGAGATTTCTCCTTTTCTCTTGAAATTTCAGGCTTTTCACAGTTGCTTCTATTCCAAGTCATTGGGTTCATGGGCCTCTCTGCAGACCTAGATCTCTGGCCTGTTCATTTCTTTCCCCATTTCTTGGCTGACATTTCTGATGTTCAGGTCACTATTTAGATTCTGAATCACAGTAATATTAGAGAATATGATGTCCTTGTTTCTGCCTTAACATAGATCTGTCAAGACTTTGGGAACATCTCCTCAGTGATTTGCAAACTCAGACCCATTCTGGGACTCTGAGTCATCGCATTAGTGCCCCTTAATTTGCAGTGTATACCCCATCTTTGATTTGTAGCTCTTGGATTTCAAGAATAACCTGCATCTTAGAAAGGAGTTGGCCAATGTTCTGTCTAGGCTTCTTCTACGATGCATCTGCCACCTTCTAGGTGAAGGAAGGGGAGACACCAGATGTGGTTTAAGCCTTCCTGGAACACGAGACAGTTGATATTCTGTGCTCTTCTTCCAGTCGCACAGTTTCTGTGCTGTATGAGGTTAGAAAACAAATATTCCCAGAGATAAAAGGGAAAGTCTAAGTCCAATGCATGTAACAAAATTATATTAAGCTTCAATTATCTACCAGCCATGGTGTGGGGGATGGGATAGGGGCAGTATAGTTAATGGAGACTGACTTGTTGCAATCCTCTAACACACATTAGACTGCAAAAAAATCAATCACAGATATAGTAAGGGAGGGAGAAGGCAAAGAGGGCAAATGTAGCCTTAAGAGCATGAGCTTTGGAATCTGAAAATCTTGAGTTTTAATCCCTACCCTACCACGTACAAGATGTTTGACTTTAGGAAAGTTAGTTCACCTCTCCATAACTTGGTTATATATCATTGAGAGGATTCCTAACGGAAGAATGTACGTAATGTTCTAAACACAGTGCCTGGCATAGAGTTAGTACCCAATAGATGGTAGCTATCATTTTAACGTGTCTCCCAGTGCAACTGTAAGAATTAAATGATCTAGACTCTTGATCTTCCCCAGCCCTCCCCTACACTGTAAATCTGCCTTTCCTTCAATGTTCTCCACTCAGTAAATGATTTCTCCAAATATGCCATTGCTCATGCCAAAACCCTTTGCCATCCTCATTCCACATGAACATATCACCAAGTACTTTGATTTACCTTCTAAATATATCTCATATCTATCCACTTTTCTAATTGTAAACCTCTATTTGTAATAGACTCTCACCCAGACTCTATACCTAGACACTTCTAATCCAGTCTTCCCAGGGCATCTAGATTTTAATATATAAAGTTAGTCATGTAACTTCTTCAGTTTAATGGTTCCCCAAAGCCCTGAGGATAAAAATCCAAAATGTTCCATAGGCCCTGCATGGTCTAACCCAGCTGCTCACTTCCCCAATCTCATCTCGCACTCTTCCCTTCCTCTTTCACACTGCCCCAGTTGCATTCCCCTTTTTGGTACCAAATTATACAATTTAACATTTTTCCCACCCCTGGTGGTTTTAAATATGTTATAAATTTCTTTGACAATCCTCCATTTAATAGATGAAGTACAATCTTCTCGCACATAGATGGGACTTGGTGACTCACTTCTAACACATAGAATGTGGCAGAAGTGAAGCTCTATGATATCTGAGGCTAGGTTATAAAAAGGATTGCTCCTGCCTGGCTATTGCTTGGATTGCTTGCTCAAGGAGAAGCCAGCTGCCATATTGTAAGGACACTCAAGCAGCTTATGGAGAGGGCCACGTGGGGAGGAATTCCACCAACAGAGCAACAATTTTCTGTGTCTGTGAATAGCTTCTCTATCAAATCTTCAGAAGATTACAGCCTTAGCTGAAATCTTGACTGCAGCATCACAAGAGATCTGCCCTGCCCTGCCCCCCAAGCCAGAACTTCCCAACTAAGTATTCCTGACTCACAGAAAATATTGGTGTAATACATGTTTATTATATACTAAGTTTTTGGAGTGATTTGTTACATAGCAGTAACTACCTAAAACATCCCTTCAGGAGTTTCACAGAGGCTACTTTCTCTTCTTGCAACATTCATTCCTCCTCTGTTCCTCAGGCTAACCCTTACTGGGGATGTAGAGGAGGGCAGGGTAGTATGAAAGTAGGGATTGGCAACCCCTTGTTGTCTTGATGGAGGGAGAGGCAGTTAGAGATAATAACATGCATATGAGCATCATACACATCTAAGGAGAAGCCGGAGAGAAATGCCTCCTTCTCTTACCTGCTTCCCTGAATTATTGACAACTCATAGCAGCCTGCAACCACTTAAAGCAGTGGACCTAGAACAATTCCTGCCAAGGGCTGTCTAATTGAAAAGACACAGAGCTGAAAATGAATTTTAACTGAAAACTAGAATTCTGAGTTAACTTATGGTATGACTGGTATTTTCCACATAGTTCATTGGGGAATTTTCAAAGTTTCTGGGAAGTGTATATTTTCTAATACCAAAGAGGCAAAACTGCATGATTATCCGCTCTAAAAGCTCTGTATTTTTCTGCTGTAAAATGATGGGGTTGACCACAGTCATTCCATCTCTGAGCTCAGGGATCAGATGAAGGTGTTAGGATCATATGCAAAGTCATGGACAGTGCTTTTTCTATGAACTAAAGAAAAAAAATTTTTTTCCAGGATTGATGAAAAGGAAAAAGTAATTTAGAGGAAGAGTCCTGCATGTTTTAACTGATGATTTACATTTCTTTGCTGAACTGAAGGAAAAAGTACCATTCCGGGGATGAAGAGCAAGCAGAAATGTGACGTGTTACAAAAGCAGAGTCCTTGAGCCTGGGGAAAGTTGGTAAAGTACACCATGTGTTATGAATATGGACTTCTACAGGATTAATAAATGCCTATTTTAAAATGCTCTCAATGAAGAAATAGATAAGGTTCTCCTCCCTCCCCCACTCCCGACCCCTGCCCCTTATTTTCTATTTCTCCCTTATTTCCTGGTCAAAAATCCATTGTTTATCCCTCCTTTTGTGACTAGTGAAATTTTGCCAGTAGGAACACTACTAACAGAGGGCCTTTAGAAAAGCTAGAGCCATTCTTCTGGCCTTCATCCTGTGCCAGAATCTTTCTACTCTTGTTTCCATAAGGCACTCTTGTCGCATCCTATTACTTCCACTACTTTTAGAATGATATCACCTCAGTGAGGTACCATCTTTTCTCTCCTTACAAAAGAAAACAGACCTAGTTTCTTTAACCTTTCAGCAGAAGCAAATTCCCCAAATCCCTCTGTCATTCTGGTTGCCTTCTGCTATGCCTTCTCTAGTTCCAAAATATCCTATTTATAGAAAGAAACCCAGAATGAGCTCAGGACTTATAATATGACCTAACCAATCCTCTTTACATGACTAGAATAATTTTCCTGACTTCTTTTCAGTTTTGCAATGTGCCTAGTATATTCCAAGCCAATTCACTTCCCTTTTATTTCAAAGCATATAAGAAGACAAACATTTAAACTATGGCCAATGTTACTTATAATAAGAGGTGGATGTTCATTGTGTTCAAGAACTTTCTAGAATTAATGGGTTCAAGAGCAAGTTAGAGTTTGTGGTTGGTGTAATATTAGGATTAAAAAAAGAGGACTATTACTTGAATTATTTTTCATTATTTGGCATTCACTCCAGTTAACAAAGTGATTAGCTAGGTTTCAACAAAGACTGTAATCCAAATGATGCCATGGGTTGGAGCAGCATGTGCAAAGTGTGGTCCAACCCTATCAGCTGGGAATTTGTTAAAAATGCCAACTCTTGGTTCTCATGCTAGACTCAGAATCTGCTTTTTAAAAAGCTACCCAGGTAGGGTGCTTGGCTGGGTCAATCAATAGCACATGTGACTCTTTTTTATTTTTTTTTAGATTTATTTATTTATTTGACAGACAGTGATCACAAGCAGGCAGAGAAGCAGGCGGAGAGAGAGGGAGATACAGACTCCCCACCAAGCAGAGAGCCGGACGTGGGGCTCGATCCCAGGACCCTGGGATCACGACCCCAGCAGAAGGCAGAGGCTTTAACCCACTGAGCCACCCAGGCGCCCGGCACATGTGACTCTTAATTTCAGGGTTGTGAGTTCAAGCCCCACGGTGGGGGTAGAGTTTACTTAAAGGAAAAAAAGAAAAAGCTACCCAGGAAATTCATGTGCCCATTAAATTATTTAGAATAATGCATGGGTTAGCACCTGTGAAACTATCCTTCCAGATGTTTTAAGTAGATTAAATCTCAAACTTAGCCTGTGAGGCCCTACCACAATATAGACTCTATTACTTTTATAAGTTTTCATTTGCCTTTTCATAATTATGTGACTCCTTGGGATTTGCTTTCTCATTTTATTTGATTTCTAATATTATCTTACATTTAGCCAAGTATATTTTCTTCCAAGCCCTGACCTAACATGCTCTTGACCTGTCTTAATCTTCTATCAGCTTTTCACATGAAAAATGTCACTTCCCCCTACTTGCCACCCATACTTCCTCTTATTCATCTCTTGTCTGTAAGACTGTTTGGAAAGAGTCATTCAGTTCTTCAAAATCCCATGTGGTCTTGCTTCAACCTCATTATGCGGTCGTCTGGTTTTTCTGAAATTGAGTTAAGTCATGATCAGATCTTTTGTTTCATGCTTACCTGTCAGGATCGGGAATGCACCAGGGTTATTGCAACCAGGGTTATTGCTTGCTTCTTTTTGATTCTCTGTTTCCTTCCTATCTAAACTAGGTCTGTAACTGGAAGATTCCTTAGGTTCTTTTTAAATATAAGCTCAACATCAGGTTCTTGGCAATCATTGCCTATTCTTGTTTTTAGAAAGCTTTCCAAATTGTGCATCGTGATTCTTTGCCTCTCCTTCTATTGCCTGTGGAGAATCATTAAAAAGCAGGAAGTGACTAAGAGAGCTGATCTTTCTTCCTACCTGGTCAGAACCACTTCTTGTATCATAAACAGAACTCTTCTGCTGGGTTGGGTCTTTTTTTTTTTATGTTCTTTGTTTTTTTGTTTTTTTATTCTCCAAGACAGCACTTATGTCACCCTCTGAAGCTTCTCTTTGAACATTCTTCTTCATCAGTTATAACAAGGGATCCTTAGGCAATGATTGCTGACATCTGGTCAATGATTAGCCAAACACTCTTCCAGTGTGTCATCTTCACCTAACTTCCCAACTCTTCCTGGATTAGATCTTGGGTTTATTTGACTCTGAGATTTGTTAGGATAGGAATTATTGATATATTGATCACCAGCCTCAGGAAATGGCAGGCATAGAAAAAGTACTAAAGGGGAAGAAGTAGGAGTAAGAGAGAAGAAAGGAACTAATCCATCAAACACAAGGTGAGACGGAACACATGGCAATTAATTACAATCAGAATGAAGTACTGTCTCATCACTTCTGCCTTGATAGGGGGAGGGAATAACCAAACCATCCTTTTTAATGTGACATACTGAATTTCCTTTTATAAGAGAGTAGGCTTTGTCTCAAGAGATATTCCAAGCATCTGTTAATTCCTTAAGAAAAAGAAATACTCTTCCATTTCTGATTGCCCAGACTCCTGTTTTGTTATGTCTCTCCTACTAATCCTAAGACTCTTTACATACCTTCTTAATGATATTCTTGTGCTTCCTAGTCTAGATAAGTCCTTTCTTATTAATTTTTATACTCATCTTCATAAAATACAGTCAGAGAACAAATTTTACCACTATGGCTTTGGCAGAATGCTGCATGTGAACATTAGAGAATTCACCTATCAAGAACACAATATTGGGGCACCTGGGTGGCTCAGTGGGTTAAAGCCTCTGCCTTCTCTCAGGTCATGATTCCATAGTCCTGGGATGGAGCCCCGCATGGGGTTCTCTGCTCAGCGGGGAACCTGCTTCTTCCTCTCTCTTTGCCTGCCTCTCTGCCTACTTGTGATCTCTGTCTGTCAAATAAATAAATAAAATCTTAAAAAAAAAAAAGAACACAGTATTCATGTTTTCAAAGCAAAAATCCTTTCTTCTGGGTTATGTTAATATATCTTGCTTTAAAATCTGGCTACATTGTTAAGTAGTGATCTTTTAAGGAACAAGATTTGTTTACCGTTCAGTTTGAAATGTTCTTACCATTACTAAAAATGAATGGGGTCAAATGAACCTAGAGAAGTGGGATACTCTTATCACAGCTGACTCAGGTTGTGTGGAGAAAATGAGATGACCTCAGGATTAAGCGCTCCCAAGATGAAAACTGTGGCAGGTACAGTACTTGGCATATGTCTCAACAAATGAAATGACTGAAATAGTTGCTTATATTAGATAGTCAATTTCTGCAGATGGAAAAAAAAAAGAAAATATGTAAGTGAGTGAGTGGAAAGAAGAGAAAAAAAAAGACAGAGAGCTGATCATACACCAAGAGAATTCTTCATCAGATCACTGATGAAATCAAGAGCAGAAAAAAAAAAAATACTGCATGTTAAACACCATCTCTTCATTCCTCTCTCCAAGACTCTGTAATAACTCACATTATATAGCAGCCCTTGTCCCTCATCTTAATCTATGACTTGTAGGTTTTAGCAATGACTCCAAGAAAGAAAGGCAATAGTCAAAAATATTCCTTGGAAAATATTTTCAGTACAATTATGTGTTGTTTAAATCATTTCAAACTAATTGATCACTCATGTTTTGAATCCCCATCACCCACACTAACAATTCAGGGTAACCTACCATAAAGTATGGCATTAGTTTTCAGAATAAAGATCCATCAGAGAAATATCTGATAGTCTCTATAAAAACTACAAACTGCTGACAAAGAAGTCAAATAAATATACAACAATGGGAATAATTATGCTCATATAGTGATTATTTCCCTGTGTTATTTCAAGATTTCAGATCTGTAATGGAGTTACTGAATAGCCAGGGAAACTTAATTATAGCATTATGAATTGCATTCTCAGGAAACCAGTTTTGTCCACAAAACCTGTACCCCAAGACCTCTGAGGATGGTATGTTCCAGCTGTCCCAGTCTTAGGGCAGCATCTGCTGGCTAATTCATGGATCGACAAAAAGTGGCAGTTTGTGGACAATCTGAGCAGTCCTTTCAGTTGGAGGGAACTGTTGCATTGATGATTGTGAGGGTGTCTGTCACCCTTTTATCATAACCTACCTCAGGTGTCCAGGAGCTTGGCAAATCTACAACTGACCCTAATGAGGTCTAGGAAGCGTCTGTATATTTGTACCTTGGCTGGAGCCTAGGATAAACTGCGTTGGCTCTGGAAGCATCTCTAGAGAGATGTCAACTCAACACCGGACTTACATATAGTAATAATAGCCTGGTGCCAATGGGAGTTCCAATGAACAGAAGTCCATATACAGAATAAGAAAGTAAACTTGTTTTCCAAGAGGAAGGCATTTCTAGGATGGGAGGGGGAGGGGAGTAGAACCTTGAAGAGCCACAGAATGCTAATGTTCTGTTGCCTCTAATCCTATCTGTAACTGAGGTTTTTACACAGAAGGAAGCACGAATGACATTCAAATACAGTACTTTTGACTGGCGTAAAGAAAGTGCAGCTTGGAAAGGGCTCCGTGGTCTGAAACTTAAGACCTATCCACCATCTTCTGCAGCATCTCTCTGCCTCATCCCTGCAGTCAATAGCGCCGCGGCCAGGGCCTGTGACGACGTGGATGGGCTCTCTTTTGTGGGAACTCTGGGTGGAAAGCAAAATTATGGTGTTGGTGCCAAAACGACGAAACCTGAAATCCTTCTGGGGACTTCCCGGGGTACCTGCGCTCCTGAGAGCGACCGGCATCTCCATAACAACTGGTTTACAATCCTCTTCGGTTCTTCTGCTCGGCTCGCAGGCACCGGCTGAGGGAAGGCAAAGGGCAGCTTCAATGGAAAGATACCTTGAGTTAGCGCCTCCCTAGGCTGCGGGAACGTCGCCAAAGATCGAGTTATAGCTTGTTGCCTGAGATTTCCCGAGTTCTCCCCCCGTCTTCAGAGAGCGGGGCCCCTCTCCCACCTCTCCCGCCTTTATTATACACCGGGGGGGGGGGCGGTGAGGGAGTGAGAAGGTGGTCTGTTCTATCGTGCTTTTTTTCCTTCTCCTTGAAGTTCATCCTCTCCTTTCTAAGTTACTTTCCGCCGACACGTGACCTCTCCACTTCCCAGCCTGCGCAGCCACTGGTGAGGAAGCGCGGGTCTAAACCGCGGGGCTTCCTGGGAGAGACCCCTCCCACTACTCGCAATCCCAGCCCAGGTTCAGCCCGCGCGTGGCTCCCCTTCCCGCCGCGCTCACCCCACCACCCGGTCGGCCCAGGGGCCCCCCGGGCCATGCGGAAGCGACTCCGGGGAAGAAGCACCAAGCGGACGCGGAGCGCGGAGCCGCAGCGGTGGTACCCCTCTCTGCCTTTGCCCGCGGCTCTCCACTCCGCGGCGCGCCAGGCCGACCTAGCTGAGCGCCGGGGCTGTTAACTCTCATTTGAGAAGCCATAACCTATTAGAGCAAACGCAGTTATAACTTCATTCAACTCAGCCGCTCGAGAGCTCGGTTTACATAGGTTCCTGTGGGCAACTAGTGGCTCGCCCCGGTGCCTCTCGCCTAGTCATCAGTCCCTAAGAGGGAAAGGAAAAGTTACCGGGCTGATGCGCGCTTCGACGCATGCAGTTGTTCCCAAGGACAAGTCACCTCACCCACAGCCCCCGCCGCCTAGCCCCAAACCCCCCACTTGATCATCACTCACGACCTCATCAGCTGGAGACCCTTAGTCATGATGGGGAAGGGGGAGGGGCACGAACTTTTCTAAGAAGTTTCCTTTCTACCAAGGGCGTCACAGTGAGTTGGTCACGTAAACAGCACGAAGAGTCCTTGTTGCCGCCCCCCACCCCCTCCCCCTGCTTTCTTCTGGTATTATTATTAAAGCGGTAGCCTCCTGGCGCTGATAAGCAACAAGTTCCCCAGCGGTCTTCCCGCCCTAGCCTGACAAGGCGAAGATTTTCTTACCTGGCGATAGGGAAATCTCCCGGGCAGAGCTCAGCTTTGCCAGAGCCCCAGGTGTGACCTGAGCAGTGGGCAAGGAAGCGGTGTGCAGGCTGGATTATTTTTATGAGGGTACCCTGAAACTCCTCACTTTCCCCGGGAACTTTCTGTGCCAGGACCCAGCGACGGGCGTTTGGGAGGAAGCCCCAGGAACCAACCGCTATTTAGCAGGGCAGTTGGGCAGTCATTGGTAACCTTGCTCATTGATTAGAATTACGTTAGAACTCAAGAGAAAACGTGTCTGTCGGAGTGAGGGCGTTTGCGTAAATCTATAGGTTTTTCAACCTCGATGCCAGTTGCTTTGTCTTCTGTAGTCGCCAAGGTGGTTGAGAGTTTAAGCTTGCGGATATTGCAAAGGGTTATTAGATTCATAAGTCACACCAAGTGGTGGGCGATCCACTGAGCAAAGCCGAACTTCTCACATGATGACTTCAAACAAGACACATTACCTTCCAGCATCTGTTGGGGAGACGGGATTTTAAGACACTTGAGTCTCCAGGACAGCAAAGGCACAATGGTGAGTAGCAATAAACCCTGCATTATAATTGAAAAAATCTTGACATGTTGCTTAACAACGGGCATATCACAGCTCTTCCTGGCACTTAACACGCCAAAGAACTGCAGCTACTCAGGCCAGGAGAATCGGGTTTTTGCATAGTGCAACTTTAATTGGAATCATTTGAGATTTAACACAGCAATGTGGAACTGCGTGGAACAAACTTGGAGCTGGGGGGTGTGTGTGTGTGTGTTATATTGGCTGTTCAAAGCTGATGCTTTTCTCCCAGCCTTCTTGCATTCCATTCTTTTCCTCTGTGTGTGTGGTGTATGAGCATATTCTATGATTTATTTGTGGGCATGTAATTGGCATTCACAGGGGGGTTAATTTCCATCTAAAAACAATAATGCTAGTAGAGGTTGGGGTTAGGGGGTGGAGGGGTAAGGATGGGGTAGAGACTGGGAGTTTGGATGCGGATGGGGGTGGGGTTGGTGGGGGAGAAATAAGTCAGAAGTGCATATCACCGGTAATGAAATGGGTAATCTTCTCATAGAAGAAAAGGGTCTCATCAACATGTGATCAACTATTAACAGGATGGCTTTGGCAAAGCCATCCACACGTGACAAAACGTAAGGAAGTGGAAGAAACCGTCTAGAGCAATATCAAGTATCACTGAATTAGAAATTTTTAGCTTTTCCTCCTGCTGCGCCGGGTGTGTAATTGGGCGATCGGAGTCCATTCAGCACCTTGGACAGAGCCAACGGATTTGTCCGAGGTGGTGGTTCCCTAAGTAGCCGTCTTAGCCCCGCAGTAAAGCCAGCTTCGTGTCGCCCTTAAGAAGCGTCTTTTCTGAGGTTCGGCTCACACCGCGATCGGGCTGGAGAGAGTCAGATTTTGGAGCGGAGCGTTTGGAAAGCGAGCCCCAGTTTGGTCCCCTCATTGAGCTCGCTGAAGTTGGCTTCCTAGCGGTGTAGGCTGGAATAGACTCTTGGCAAGCTCCGGGTTGGTATACTGGGTTAACTTTGGGAAATGCAAGTGTTTATCTCCAGGATCTAGCCACCGGGGTGGTGTAAGCCGCAAAGAAGGTAAGCATCGGGGCGGGGACCCCCTGCAACCCCCGTTCTTGAGCTATTTTGATACTCGATCTTCCCGAGAGGACTTGTGGTGAAGAGGAGGAGGTAGAAGGAGAGCATGAGAGGGGGGTTGTTTCCTGGTATTTGCCCAGTTTGGATTGCCCTAGGTGAGATCCTTGGGGTAAAGCGAGAAGGGGGGTGGGGGGAATAAAGAAAAAAAAATGCTCAGTCTTCCTGCGGATATAATGAGTTTAGTTAACTTGGACCTGCATATGTCTGATTCAAATGTAAGATTTCTCTTTTTCTCCCCTTCACCTCCTTTTCCGTTCTCTTTGCCGGTGTGTGTGTGTGTGTGTGTGTGTGTGTGTATGTGTGTGTACAGTAAATTCATTACTAATTATGAGGCTTTTACACAACATTCAGTTTCCTAAATTTTGACTTTGTACCATTTAGAATTAGGCGGTGGAGGTGGTGTGCGGCGGGGAGGTGGAGGTTGGGAAGAGGGTAGGAGGTAACGCTAAATCTCCTAACACAAAATGAATCAAGGTAATTTCAGCTCTTCTAGTGAGAAGAATTCATTCTCTCTGTATCTCTCCCCCCTCTCTCTACCCACCCCCCCGCTCCCTCCTTCCCGCCCCCCCTTCTTCTACCCCGCCCCCTCCTCGTGCCTCCATCCCTCCCTCATTCTATCTCTTCCCCTCTGTCGCCCTCGCGCCTAGCTGGATGTTTCTTTCTGTGTGTGTGTGTGTGTGTGTGTGTGTGTGTTTTCCCCTGCCTCCCCACGAGTTTCGGGCGCTGGCTTAGAGGGCTCCCGCTTTCTCAAGGGAAGGGGAGCCGCCGACACCGCGCTCCGCTCCCCCGCCGGGCCGGATGCCTCACTGAGCCCAGGTCCGAGTCAGTCAGGGTAACTAAGGAAAGGGGGGGCCTCTGCTTGGGAGGAGAAGGTCCTTTCCGGGCTGAAAAGCCAGGGAGCGGGCCGGGGAAGGGGGTCTGGGTGGCTAGATGGAGAAGAAAACTCGCAGATCCGCTCGGCGGCTGGACAGAGCCACCAATCAGCTGGGGCTCAGACTGCCTAGCCACCGCGAGGTTGCACCCGGAGGCGCGGGTGGAGCGCGGCGGGCTCTACGCGGGGCCGCGGCCGCCGGCGCGGTGGGCTGGGAGGCGGGGAGGAGCGACACTGCTCAGAGCCTCCCTACCTTCCGTTCCACCTCCCACGCCTCCGCCCCCGGGGGGACCCGGAGCGGCCAGAGCCAGCGGCAGCACTGTCCTTTGGCCTCTCCTCTGGGACCCCAGGGAATTCGCGCCCCAGCGCGTGGGCCACCACCCTCTCCACAGTCCTACAAACCTCAACCCACCCCCTTCCCGGACCCTTTGTTCCGGCCGCCAAGCCAAACCCAATGGCAGTTTTCGCCCCGGGGCTTGGGCGTTCTGGACTCCTCCTTCCGGGATCAGCCCTTCTTAATTAAGAGTCTAGGGCTTGGAGTGGGGGCGGGGGGTAGCGTCGGGGAAAACCTATTTCCGAAACCCTAGACTCGACTATTCTCGCGAACGAAAGAATCCCAACTCCGCTCAGGTGGAAGGGACGGATTCATAGGATATTGTGGAGATTTAGAAGGGAAAAAAAAAAAAAAACAAAAAACAGGCACTAGGATCAGATGACGGTGATAGGCTGCTCCGCACACAAAGGGAGCGTAGGGCAGGGTTTACGGAGCAAGTCTGCAGCAGCGAATGGGGCACAGATTGTTCCGAGATCCAGTCGTTTTCTCAGTCGGATCTACGCGAAAGGAGGAGAGGGGAGGGGCAGGGAGGGGAGCTAGGCGGGAGGGGCTGGTCTTGGGGGCGGGGGGATTTCTGATCAGTCTGATGCAATTCCAAGCGTGCTGCAAAGGAACTCCAAGGAGTCCGCATCACCATCGCCACCCACCCTTCCCAGATGGTGCTGTTTTAAATACGGATCTGCAGGGCTGAACGCAGAACTGGGAGATTTATTGCAAAATCCCGAGAAGGGAGGGGGGGCACAGGGAATGGTTGGGGAGAATTTAAAGGTGCAACGCTTGCTTTTCCCCAGTCAAGCGGCAACGGGTCGGAATTTTTTTTTTTTTTCCTGTCTGCCTGTCTGGATTCTAATTCACCAAGGAAGAGGTGTAAATATTGTGACATTTTGAGGCGGCTTGATGGATGAGAAAAAAATCATCTGTCACTCTAAATTGCAGAGTTCCCTCTCCGCGAGATGTCTTGGTAGCGAATACTCACTGCTGCCTAATACAGTTGCTAGGGCTTCAGATGAATGCATCGTTAAGGGAATATTATCCTTTTAGTCGACTTGCCAATTTATCTGACAGTCGAACCGAGAAAATTGTAGATTTCGCGTCTCTGGGAGGCAAGGAAGGAAAATGCTTAACAGTCTAATTCTTGTAACCTCGACATCATTAACCACTTAAACCTGCAAAGTGTCGCGTCATCTTCTCTTATATACACACACACATCCTCGACTTACGAGATAAAATGGTTTCGCCTAAAGTGCCGTGGAAATGAATGTCACTTTAAGAATGTGTGCCTGATATTGACTGTTTCTGTGTATTTACCTAGAACTGCTCAGCACGGAGGCAAGAAATTTCAATTCTCCTGTTTGAAATCAGAGGGAAGATTAGAAGGTGATAGGGGAAGAAAGGGAGGGGGGTGTTTTTAACACGAAAAATTAACCGTATTCTAGCCTACTTCTATATCCCTGGTCTTGCATATTAATATTTCCATGTGTGAGATTTTAGCTTGGTCTAGCTCCCCCAATGGAATATAGCAGTATTGATTCAGATGAAAATATATTCATCCTGCCTGTAGCTTTTTCAGTGTCATTGATAGTAAGACCTACAACACAGCAATTTTTGAGGTTTGAAAAAAAAAAATGTCTGAAAGGGTTTTGCAAACTGGGAAACAGACACTCTCTATAAATGGGAGGTATCACTATGACATTCTTTTTACATACAGTATTTTCATTTAATGGAACTAGGGTACTAATTATTTTTAGATTACCATTTGATTTGTATGGTTAAGGCAAAAAAGTGGGGATTTTAAAGGCAAGTTTTTTCCTGGCTTACAAAGTATTATTTGTTAATTGCCTATCAATGGAAAGAAGGCCTTTGAAAGATCTAAAATCAACCTACATAAACTTCATTTATTTGCCAGACTCTTTTTCTAACAAGTCTCTAATCTAAATTCTTAATAAGAGGAGAAGCTAGTGAATTTAGTTTCTTTTCTTTTCCTGGCCTGTCCTCTAGGGGAAACATTAGTAAGAAACAACATCCCTGAATCAGGCAATGTGAGAGGCAAGGCCTGGATGACCACAAAATAGATAATCAGCCACAAAAACCAACAAAGAGAAATAAAGAAAAATCAGCACTGAGGCATGACTGAAAAGGGATTTTTGTTTTTAATTCTATGATTTGGGGACCAGGCTCCAACTTGCTCAAATAACATTCACAGGATCAAATTGCTTACAATCTGTCAGTTAAAATGATGTCTAACTGAACATATTTTTTATTAAATATACTTCTACCAAAGGCCAGTAAAGCTATTCTTTGCTTTTAATTAGGACAAGCTAACCATTTAAATGACTCTAATGAATATGAACTGATATCTGGTTTTAAAATTCTGCTTAAAAATAATTTTTTTTCTGAAAAGCACTGACTTGCCAGAAAAATATCTATTTTTGTAGCTTTCTTTTCACTCTATGGATAATTTAATGAGTTGCCTATTTTAATTTTACAACTGCTACCTCAGAAGTAACTCAAATTATCTTTCTTTGGCTCGTGTCTTTCTCTGCTGATCTGCTACTGCTGTGTGTGTATGTGTGTGTATGGGCCTGTTTGTTTCTGTGTGTTTTCTGGTGAATTTCACAAGCAGAGATCTCTTAAGTTTACATGCCATAATCCATGTAAAGAACAGAGTGTGGTACTTAATAAAAATAAATATTAATACTTAGTGAGAGCTGACCCATTATTAAACCCAATGGAAATGGGGGGAATGCCTTTAAGGGGAGAAAGATTAAATTATTAACCAATAAAAAGAAAATTTCCTCCCCCCCCTTTGACTTAAGAGTGATCATACTTTCAAAAATAGGAACTCTTTCTTTTTTTTACTGAGGAAATTAAAGCTACTGCTTTAATAAGTGTGTCTTGAGGAAGATATACATGTTGCATGAAAACTAATACCCCTAAATAGCATGCTGAAAAGATCAAAAAGTTAAATTCTTTATCCCTGCCTCCATTTTCGTTTGGCTATTTTGGGAGCATTCATTCTGATTTTTTTTTAATTTAGGCAGACTTTTAAATTCTTTTTCTTTTTTCCTAACATTCTAAAGGAGTCCTACAAATAATTCTGCGATTATGCACACTTTATTTGTATTTCCTGAAAATAGTATTTTCTAGGCATGTAGTGCTGTGATAGCTTTTAATAGGTTTCCTTGTTTGTTCTCCTCAGCAATTGTGTGAGGTAGGAATTAGCAGTCACGATTTTACAGATGAGGCAATTCAAATTCAGAGTTGTCCAAGACCATGTTGCCAGTAAGAAGTGAAGACTGACCTAGTCTGCTTCTTCAAATTTCAAGGATTGTGCTTGTTCCTTTCCAGACCATGTTGCCTCAAATCCCACTTAGGCATCTGACGGGACTTTACATGTTCCTTTCTCCTATTTTGATTTCTTTGATTTAAAAAAAAAAATTATCTACAAATAGTTCCCAGAATTCTGCTATGACCTTCCCTTCCTAAACCATTTCAATCTCCCACAACTGGAGGCTCAAAGAAGGCAAGAGTCTTCCTGTAGCTGACATACCATCTAAGGCACCGTCACTAAGTCCCCAAAAACAAACACAGAAAATAGGAAGAGCCAAAGCTAAGAATCATTTTGCTTTTACTTGTGAGTCATAGAATCTGAGGGCTGGGAAGGTCCTCAGAGGTCTCTTAGCCCAGCCCGTATCTGATGCATGAATTTAGGCTGGCTTGTTTCCTTCCAAGCCTCTGGAATTTCACCCCAGTTATAGATTGCTGGAATCTTGCTTTTCTTGGTAGATATTCTGATACTTACGGGGATCGTGAGCTTGACTGGCCATTTCCTACTTAAGGCCCAAAAGGTATATTTTCTATGGACACACTAACATTCATAATTTTATGTGGTAAGCGTTAACTGACAACCTGGAGATTCAGCAGTAAGGAAGACTAAATGGTTCTTATCTTGGTGGAGCTTAGAGTTTAGAGACATGACTAGTTCTTTAATTTGCTCTAATCCCTAGAAAGGGACAAACTGCTGGAATCTTACCTTTTTCAAGAGAATACAGTGAACCAAATTAACAGCCTGAGTTAAAGCTTCACTCCCAACTAGTCGGTAGCTGAAAAAAAATCAATTGTCTCCCTCGATCTCTATTTCTTCACACATATGACAAGGAAGATGTTCGCAGGATAAACTCCAATTCCACTTTAGCTCCAAGTTTGAGTGATATAATGGATAACTCTTTCTTGGTAGAAGGTAAGTACTAAGTCACCCTAATCTTTGATGATTTATAATTTGGGGTGCTGCTGGGTTTTTAACTTGTTAAGAAGCACATTATGAGAAGTCAAGGCAACTTATTTAAACCCAGCATAGAAGAAATCTAGATATTGAGCCTATTGTTTTCTGAGAAATGATGACTTGGAGAGTTTTAGTTTGAACAGTGATCCCAAACTCCTACAGATTATTTTTTAAAGGTATGGGATGATGAGATTGACTCACTATCAAATTAATTGCTTATTTTCTTTGTGCAAGCATAAATTTTAATTTTTCAGGTCATTTCTTATTAAAATCAGAGATATTATATCTTGAAATTGTCTGGGCCTCATGAATAATGCATTATATACACATGATATTAGATAATTAGATGGACCAACCAGGAAAAAACATGAAAGGGATCTGGTAGCTCAAGGATTGCAGAAGGTGTGTGGGCATTTTGACATCCGGGAAATGCTATAGATCTGTCCTTAGCTAACTCAGCCTGGTAGAGATAATTAAGAAAAAATGTGGGTGTAGGAAGGCTGCAAGCCATTCCCTGGGATTGGCTAGCTTGCTGCAGTAGTTCAAAAACAATTGGCACAGCCACCCACACTGGACATGATTGCCCTTTGATGAGGCAGCTATTGACTTTTATAAAGATGCCATATTTAAAATAACTTCTGATGCACTAGGGATGACAGATATCATTCTTGAATTCTATTTTAGACAAATGGCAAAATATATTCCAAAGTATTAATTTAAAAAATTTAAAAAAACTTTAAAATCGTTTTTCTAAAAACCAGAAGTTTAGCAACATGTGACCTGACTTTAAGAGTTCAGTCTGAAGCTGGGAGAAACATGGTCTACATGAGACATTTTCTCACGTTGCAAGCATTTTCTGGACTGCCACAGGAGTTTGAAAGTACTCTGCTGATGCTTTTAACCCCTGAGTAAACATTAAATGCACTACAAAAACTGATACTGGGAAAGAGAAATCTAATCAATTGCCCCGAAAAGCAAAAAAAAAAAACCTCTGAGATCTTTGTGCTCAGAGTGCGTGTTATAATCAATGGAATCTAGAAATTCCTTCAGAATATGCTAGGTCCCATACTTATCAGGACTAGAAGGAATTGGAATTGACTTATCTCCATCTTCAAGGAAAATACCAACTACCTACTCCTCTACCCCCAGAGGACTGTGGGAAGAATTACCCAACCTGGGTGATTATACAAAGGTTCCACATGTATCTAAAGCCTTTGGGATAGGACATTAGAGGGTGAGTGAATAGAAAAGAGTAACATGACAGTGAAGAAAATTAAGCAGAGAAAATAAAAAGCCAAAATAGGATCAGTATTAAACAGGGATTCTGGAAGTATCCCCTCTGAGTTTTCCTTTAGGCCATTTATCCATTGAGACAGATCTGCACCGTCCATGCTCCTTATTCTGGTTACTTTGGTAGGAAACTGTTCTGCTTTTACCATCCTCCTCCACTAAGGGCTACTTTGTCCCCCAACAACTTCCATAATGAATATTTTAAAATGAGCTTGTTAAGGTTTCCCCTTGAAATTTGTTGGATTAGCATGAGCTTTGTAACCACTTCTGTGCCATGGAATCCCCTCTTGGCAGTCTGGTCAAGCCTATGTAAACCCTTCTCAAAATAATGTTTCTAAATAAGTAAAATAAAAAATTATAAGGTTACAAAGGAAGCCAGTTATATTTAATACAGTTATAAAAATATTTTAAAATAGTATATTATGTGACACAGGAATATGCTTTTTTAATGCACAAAATAAGGTCTAACAGTATGTAAATACTAAAAAGTTTTGAAGTGATAAGCATCAGCATATTTTGAGATGTCTATAACAACTGACAAGTGATATGAAGGTGTCTGTGATTTCTATTGGTGACAAAGTCTACAAATAACTATGATGTAGCATTTCACAGACATATTTAACAGCACACTTGTTGGGTGCTTATGAACATGGTATAGATTCAGAAATGCTTATCTCATCTCTTGCTGTCTTCCAGTATTAGCCATTGAGTTTTCCTCTCTGGCAGAAGGAAACCAACATTTGGGGAAAACTTTTAAAATAATACTTTTACCATTAGACAACCTGCCAAGTGGAGAAAGAATCAACTGATAATGTGGTTAGGATATAGTGAGTGGCATGTTTCTACTGACTCCACTTGCTGTAACTCAGAAGTTTATCCTTAGTACCTCCCGCACTAACCCACTGCCCTAGAAATCCACTACTGTATTGAAAAAGAGAAAAAGTTGGGTGCCTGGGTGGCTCAGTGGAGTAAGCCTCTGCCTTCCGCTCAGGTCCTGATCTCAGGGTCCTCGGGTCAAGTCCCGCATCAGGCGCTCTGCTCAGCAGAGAGCCTGCTTTCCCTTCTCTCTCTGCCTGCCTCTCTGCCTACTTGTGATTTCTCTCTCTGTGCATCAAATAAATAAATAAAATCTTTTAAAAAGAGAGAGAGAGAGAGAGAAAGTTCAAACTCTGGTCACTAATTCAGTGAACATTGCCTGGGACACCTTGTGTGAGTTCACCAACCTCAACAAACTACAGAGACTTCATTTTTGTCACTACGATACTATGGGAAACTATATACAAATTATCATGGGATGAGATAACATTTATTTTGCACTACTCAGTGCTAAATTCTTTGCTTTGCATTTAAATATACTGTTTAACCCTCAAAGCAACTCCTTGAGATAGATTATATTCTAATGGTACAAATAAGGAGAGTGGTGCTCAGAGAGTTTAAGTGATGTACCCAAAATTATACAGCAAATCTTAAGTGGAAAAGCTAGAATTCAAACCTAAAGTTCTCTGGTTCTAAAGCCCATTATAAAGTCATGACTCCCTATGTAGTTGCTACCACCCAGATTGGATTTGCATCTCCCATTTTCAGGTTTGCACATATATTTTGTTAGAGATCTTTACCATGCCCTTTGAAATGGCTGAGAATCTCAAAATTGGTAGCCACAAGTGCTAGTCCAGAATTATAATGAATCTCTGCTAACTAATGACTTTCAAACCACTCATTGTCATCTCTCTTTTCTGGAGCCCCATTTTCACAATCACCAAAGGAGACAGTGATAATACTTAGAGTTTTTTGGGGATCAAATAAATTAATAATAAAATCAAACATTACTGAGGTCACTGTGGTGAGCATTCTACACTTCCACAGTTAATTGAATCCTCACAACAATCTTTCTAGGCAGAGATTATTATTATTCCCATTTTAAAGATAAGAAAACTGAGGCATCAGTTAATTAATTAACTGTCCTAAATTAGCAGAGCCAATAAGTGACAAAGCTTGACTCAAACTCCGATCAGTCTCATCCCAAAGCCCTTTCTTTTACTCAGTAAACTAATCTGTAAATCTCTTAGCTGTTTATTACAATTGTTGTCATGTTTAAAGCACTAGCAAGAAAGAGAATTTCCAGAAATAAGTGTATCGCCACCGAAGAGAAAGAGGAGTATCTGGAACTCTTCACCTGCCTGTTTTTCCTTCCACTTACTTTAACAGATGATGTCTAATTCCTTTCTCAACTTGTTCAGGGCAGTTCAAGTTAGCTGATTCTGAGAGTTACTGAGTAAGAAACGTTATAAATTGTTTAGATTAGGACTTAGTGTGTTTTGAAGCCATTTCATAAGTTTGCCTTTTCAAACTGTTAGTGGCTGTAGCACGGCAGATGCTGTGATGAGGCACACCCTTTCCAAAAACAGTGGATGACAAGTCTCCAAAGCTAACACATTGTTTACAGATATGGAGAAGAGAAGGATGGACAAGCCCAATCCTGAATGTAATTACAGGGCTTTACAGCCCATGTTAGCAACTAAAATGTTTATTGGCTTTCCTTGTGCAATTCACTGTTCTTCTTCCAAAGGCTCCACTCCAAACTTGGGATTTCTCTGGAAGTCACATCTCATTTGGGAGGATGCACAACTTGGTGTCCAGGTCCTTTGGGTCTTTGTACCAACTCAGAATTCAGAACATCAGCTCTAGAAATGAGCTGGGAGGTAGTCCAGGTAAGGGAGTTATACATGTACATGGGCATCTTTCTGATAAAATGCATGCATCGTCCTCCTGAAAAGCAACTCCTAGAAAGATGTGGCTTTAAATGAGGAACTGGAGGCATATTAGTAAGTCTTAGCATGAGTCAGTGGTGTTTGCAGAGCTGCCAAAGTTACGTAGGGAATCAAAGATGGGGAGACGACGTCCTGCCTCCCCTCTGATTTATGCAAGAAAGGATGGTCTGAACTCATAATATATTTGTTACATCCTGGAGCTCAGAAACCATTTCCAACAGGAAAGGATGATCTTAAAGGACATTTTAATGTATGAAGACGACCACCAAAAGCCTTGTCAGAACTGCATGGTCTAAAAGACAGAAGAGTACGAATTCTTACCTTGGCTCAGGGCTCTAACTTTAGGAGAAAGAATTACATGAGTTTCAAGTTTAGTTTACCAAGTGATAGATAATTCCTTAAAGGAGTCTGACTGCAGATGGGAAAAAGTATCTTAAAGATGATTTAGTTCAAAGTACCTCTAGTGCATTGAAATCACCTGAATCATTTGTTCTTTCCGAGCTAAGGTCTGAATGTGCTGCCTGTTTATAGCCCACTGCCCTCGTTTTATTGATCAGGCAACTGAGGTGCACACTAGTGAAGATCTCTCAACCTATTCCACAAACATTTCTAGGAAACTTATAGTATCCATGAAGGCTAGTGGAGTGACTTGCCCAGGTCACATGGCTAAGTAGTGATGAAGTTTAACCTAGGACCTAAACTCCCTTGACTACTATATGGGCCTTAAAATCACATCATGTGACAATGATAGTTCTTCTACTTTCCAATAATAAAAAGATAAAACAACGAATGGCCTAAATTTATATATAATTTATATTAATTACTAAAATAGAAACATAATTAACAAGATATTGATAGTATTCCAATAAGACTTTGTTAACTTTAAATTGACAGGACAAAACTAATTATATTTTAAATTTCTTCAGCACTCCACCATTACTTTACAATTATTGAGACACTAGCTAAGACAGGATGAATTGAAACCTCAAATTTTCATTGATTCCTATATTATTCCCTGAGTTTTCAGTTACTTCATTTGGTTCTCAATTCTTATCTGAGATTTGAGAACAGTTTTGTTTGGTTTACAGTGACAATTTTTGTAGCTTCCTCCCCACTCCCTCTAGGAAAATAAAACAAAAAATTGATTTTTTTCCCTTAAAATGATCAAAAATAAGAGGGGAATTGTAATATTAATTGCACTTCTTAAAATCTTTAGTCTTAAAAATGTTAGAGAATGTTTGCTAATTTAAACTTTATATTTTTTAACCCACATAATTTTTCAAAGAAATACTCTTTTTCTTTTTTCTGAGGGGGGCGGTAAGCTCTATACCCAACATTGAGCTTGAACTCATGATGCCAAGATCAAGATTTGCAAGCTCCACTAACTAAGCCAGCCAGGCGCTCCCAAGAATACTCTTTAAGGCTGTTTCTTTGTTCTTCATATGACATCCATACACATCATTCCACTTTTGTGATTAATTTCTGTTATTAAGTACTGTTCTGAAGCTGTGCTTTTGTAAAAACCAATTAATTGATGGGTAAACTAGATATTTATGATTCTTCCTAAAAATGAAGAATGCAGTTATATAAATAAATAACAACAGTATGAGTTGTCAAAAATACAATAACAAAAAGTAATATTAAAAATGTTAATTAGCCAAGAAAATAGTCAAGAATATGTCAAACTTCTATATATTTTTTGAGACAAATTGGCATCACGTAGGTTAGCATGATTCTCTTTTATGGAATTCAACTTATTTTTACTCACTTTAATTAGTTTTTGTGTGCAGATAAAATGGAAGGCAATGGAAATTTGGCTTGCAAAGTAGTTCTAAGATGATCTACATCCACAATCTGGTTGTAATGCCATAAGAATATGTTTATTATGTGAGAATGGTAATTCAAATTAGCATTCAGTATAGACATAAAGCAATGAGCAATGCAAGCTAACTTCAGTTATTTATCCTGGGAACTTTATCTTTTTTTAAATTAAAAAGGTCAGAATATATAATAGTATTGGCTCATTCTTCCCAAGTACTCCAGGAAAACATGTCTATGAAATAAAGGATCCTCAATCCTAAACATTGTACTGCATTTGGGGGGAGGCATGAAATTTGGTACTAATGTGTTGGGTCTTCATTTTTCTAATTCGGCATAGAGACTGTCTCAAGGAAAACTGACTGTGGTCTGAATATGCATTCCAGAAACATATTTAATTTGTATCATGGAATTAACGTCTGACTTCCAAAATTGGATATCTAACCATATACCCCATTACCTCACACACATCACCCACCTTTTCCAGATCATAGCCACTGTCCAAGCAGAGAAAAATAGTTTTCTTTGAGTGTATACATAGCAATGATTGACCAAAAAAAAAAAAAAAAAATCAATTTAAGGGTCTTGGAATGTGTTTCCCCCATTCATTCCCCATTCTATTCCATCTCTCTGTCCTCAACAATTATGAAAAATTATATTTGTCCTATTCATCTGCATCAACATCACCCTTTCTTAGATCCAACTGGACTTACCACTCTTGGTGCCCTGCATTGATAGAGGTTTCAGAAGTGCCTACTTATAGCAAACACTCCCAGCCTAGGTCACAGAGTCCCTTGACAACTTCTCAAAATTATATTATGAAGGGGAAATAAATGTGCTCATCTCCTATTCAGTTTCTTTTTAGAGTGTTGATTTCATTCCATGATTGCCTAATTTCTTCTTGGGACTACTAGATTGAGTTTGTAGTCACCATTGAATGTTCTAAAGATACCCTAAAGAGACAACCATGAGTAGTGGAAATGGTATTTCCACTGATCCTATGCTCTTCATCTGGGCCATAAAGAATGAGAAGGCCCAAAATATTTGGGTCACACTGGGTTGTGAGATCATAACAGAGATATAAATGACAAGTGAAATAATCAGTTAAACTTGCTTCTAGGTATCATGTAGGTTAACCTGACTCCTTTGTATGGACTTCAGTTTAGTTTTACTCTATTCTAAATAGGCTTTATATGCAGACAAAAATGAAAAGATAGGAGAAATCTCTCAAATTAGGGGAAAGTATAAGCTTAAAAAGTAGTGTAGTGTTTTGTAGTCCTTACCTTCTGAGAGAAATTACATCAAAATAAACACTTGAGAATATATAAGCACTATCCCACTTTTAACAGATAAAGGTTCCCAACTTAGGATATTATGTGGACTACAGAAAAATCACTTGCTCTTAAACAATTTTGTTGAGAAGAAAAGAAATAAAAGCTAGATATCCTGTTTAAGATCTGTTTCTTTTGCAAAGTGCTTCATCTAAAAACTAAGGATAGAAGATCCAGCTTTGACATGAAGGCTCATCTTTTCATGGAACAAACCACTTCTGTCTCTAAATTGCAAGGGAAGGATTTGTCAATCTGATTGAATCTCCCCTTTAGTTTTTCCCAACAGCTGTGTTCAGATAATTCATGACTCCCATGTTTCCTGAGCCCTGGATAATTTCACACACATGTCTAGTATGGGGCTCTACATTTTCAGAAGAATATGGAGATCTTGGAGGAGGTCCAGGGTAGACCAAGGGAAATGATTAATGGATTGGAAGTTGGAGTTTATGAAGAAAGGTTGTGAGATCTGATTTCTTGTTATGAGAAAAGTCCGAGTGGTGACTTAATAACACAAGGAGGTTAGTAAGCAGCTGTTCTCCATCTTCACTAAGGTTGGATGAAATGAAATAAGATATAAATTGCAACAAGAACAAAAATGTGTTGTAAGTGGGAACTTCCAAGCACTAGAATTGCTGGGCCCTTAGAAAGGTCTTTAGAAGAAGAATGTGGAATCTGCTTTACTGGTCTGAAATGATAAGCCTATGAGTGGTGAGGAGGATGAGATAATCTCTTAAAATCCCTTCTGGATCTCTTTTTACCTAACCACCTAGAAAAATTACTTACCTGAACAGTGCCTCATTTCATTCCTACCACTGCTTACATAATGATCCCTTACACTTTGTCTACCTTCTGTAAAACGCTGCTAACTAAGGGTAGCTAAGGCACTGATCAATCATGATGGGCCCTAACCAGATTCTAGGTGCCCTTACAGCTTTGGGAACAAGTTTCTTATTCATTACTACTATCCCTGGCCACTGCCAGCATGTTGAAGGTCATCTTCTCATACGCCAAACCCATGACAAGGGAAAACAAAACCAAATATAAGTTCCAACCTTTAATTCACAAATGACCCAATGGGTTAAAAGACAATTCTTATGTTCTAGAATTTGAGTATCTAAAGAGCTGAAATACATTTTATTCATCTGCCTTTAACATAGCCCAAAGAGTTAGGGCACCTGGCTGGCTCTGTTCCTGGAGCATGGGACTCTTAAATTCAGGGTTGCAAGTTCAAGCCCTAAGTTAGATGTAGAGATTACTTAGAAAATAGAATCTTAAAACAAAATGTAGACCAATGTTTGGCAGTAGGTATTCAGCAAGTTTTCATCAACTGACCGAATGTAACCATGACATGAAGGTAGTAAACTGAAGATTAACTGAACTTGAGAAAATCAAGAGTTTCAGATGTTCCAGTGATTCTGTATGCTAGACAAATCTAAGGCCCAACCCTTGTTGCCACACGTGTAGCTTTGAGGATTTTATTCCTACCATGGCTGTGCTATCAGGAGGACTTAGACAAGAGAGGCAGCTGCAGGTCCTGCTCAGGTCCTTCTTCAGAGACCATTCAAAACAGACACTGTATAGATTCAGAATCATATAAAAATGGGCCAAATTCCTAGTGTGACTTTGTTTTTATTTTTATTTTTTTTTAAAGATTTTATTTATTTATTAGACAGACAGAGATCACAAGTAGGCAGAGAGGCAGGCAGAGAGAGAGGAGGAGGCAGGCTTTCCACAGAGCAGAGAGCCCGATGCGGGGCTCGATCCCAGGACCCTGGGATCATGACCTGAGCTGAAGGCAGAGGCTTTAACCCACTGAGCCACCCAGGCACCCCGTGACTTTGTTTTTAATACGGCTTTATGAAGTTCAATGGCTTTTTCTAAATTCTCTTTTTGCACGTTGCTAACTTCTCCATGAAGAATATGAAATTTAACAGTAGAAAATCTCTCACTGCCATCATCAAAGAGCCTAAATAGTTAAGTCTCAAAAATAAGGTAGTCTCAGGGCACCTGGGTGGCTCAGTGGGTTAAAGCCTCTGCCTTCAGCTCAGGTCATGATCTCAGGGCCCGGGGTAGAGCCCCACATGGAGCCCCACATCGGGCTCTCTGCTCACCTGCTCCCCCCCCCCGCCTGTCTCTCTGCCTACTTGTGATTTCTGTCTGTCAAATAAATAAAATAAAATCTTTAAAAAAAAAAATAAGGTAATCTATTCTTACAATTTGTTTCAATGTCCTGAAACCCCCTGGTTTAAACTTGCTAATTCTTCTCATGACTCTTCTCTCAATAAAACCAACAACATACCACAGGCAGCTATCACTGTCAGTTCTATCTTTTGATCTCAGTCTACAATCACAGCCCTTTGACCATGCTTACAGAAACATTACAATGAGTAAATCAATTTATCCTTCACTATTAATTTTTGAATGTTCTCAGGGAAAATCTGGTAACTCTGAGGGTTCCAAATTGATGACTCTCATATGTTTGGGGGTTAGTCTCAGTTGTTTTATAACAGTTTTGGTGCTGTTTCTCTTGATCCAACAAAATGTTATTCTCAGATGCAATCGGTTTTTGACCCTCTTGTTCTATTCTCCTAATTTTGGCCCTTCTAACATTTTCATATTGTAGCTCCTTTCTTTTTTTTGCTTGCCACTAATGGTCATGCCTGCTTACATAATTCCTATAACATGTGTTGGCCAATTTGGACACATTTGATTATGGCTTAAAAGCTGTTCTTTTTTTTTTTTTTAATATTTTATTTATTTACTTAACAGAGAGAGAGATCACAAGCAGGCAGAGAGATAGGGGGAAGCAAGCTCCCCGCTGAGCAGAGAGCCCAATGCCGGGCTCAATCCCAGCTGAGCAGAGAGCCCGATGTGGGAGCTCAATCCCAGAACCTTGGGACCATGACCTGAGTTGAAGGCAGAGGCTTAACCCACTGAGCCACCCAGGCACCCCTTAGAAGCTATTCTTATGGTTCATTAAAAGTTGACAGAGAAGAAATACACCCCATATTAAAGTACCATTTAATAAACAGGAATATTATTTCTCTTTTAAGATTTTTCTCAGGACAGACCTTATTCAATAATTTGTAGGATTAGAAGCAATGTAGTTCAGTGCTGGATTGGGCCTTTGAAATCATGCAGCATGACTTTGACACTATGCTAACCAGGAGAGTTTTCTGTTCATTTATTATTTTCCCTATGCTAATTACTAAGATTTTCAACAGTTTTTGAGGTCAATTCATTTGATTCTAGATGACTATTTTTTTTTTTGCAAGGAGGATTGAAGGCAGAAGTAACTAGAAAACTTAAGTAAACATAATTAAACATAAAATGCTTATAACGATAATAGAATTGACCTCAGCCAATTAAAATTATTAATAGAAAAAAATATGTCAGTGTCAAATCTGAGTCTACTGCCTCTGTTCCCACTTGGGTAATGAGGATTAGCTTTGTTTCCTGACAAGAATAGATGGGAATTCACATTTCTTCCTGACCTTTGTCTTTCTAGAACATTGGGTTAGAATAGAATTAACCTATAACCAAAAAGAATAAATATTTTAACTAATTTAAAATTAATTTTTAAGCCCCCCCCAAAACTGAAATAGGGAGCATTTTCTTTTCAAGCAGTCAAGTTTTTCCACCTTTGGGTGATTGAAAAATGTTCAGATCATGAATTTTGGAACTTTGTTTTTAACATGTCAAACATGCAAGAGACTAATCTTTAAGGAGAATCAGAAATGTTTGCTCTATATTCTCAGCATCACTCTTGATCATAATAGGAAAATAATTGTGTAAAAAGTTTAACCTTAGGCTGTTAGCACTATCTCCATATGCTACCTGAACTAAACAAATAAAAAATATTATTCAGAATTCCGTGCAACACACCAGTACAACTTCAGTTTATCATAGCTTCATTGTTTTTGAATGCAAGATGTACTTTTAAGGCAAATAACTCATTTAAGTCAGGTCTTTTATTGTTTTGGTAACACTGTAATCACAAATCAGAAAGTTTCGAAATGCTCAGAAATGTCAAGAGGTCTGATTCATCAAAGCATTTATCTGAATTGGCATTTTGTCTTCTTTTATTTCTAAATATTCCTGCCATTTCTGACTGTGTCTTTTCCTCAGTAAAACTGCACCACACACTGGAAAGTAGAGATACAAACATTTATTTGTACAACGTCAAGGGAGTAAGAATAAGAAGATTGGCCATAGACACAATCAGAGTCTCGGAAATGAGAACACTTTTTCCTTCCGCAAAAATGCTGATGTGGCAATGTGGATTTAGCAGCTAGAAGATTTGCTATAACTTCTAACTGAGCAGCACTGAGAATGTGAAGATTCTTGACTTTAACTTGGTAGGTATTTTTCCTGAAGAAAGTGAATTATAATTGAGCTTAAAAACTTGGGAAATAACTCATTTTCAAGCAAATTTAAAGTTGGAAAGTAAGCATGGGTTTGAAGTTAGCATAAAGTTATTTTAAAAAGTTTAGGTGAGGCTCCTCTAGTACTTTATATAGTACAAGGTGTGTGTGTGTGTGTGTGTGTGTGTTTAATTTGTAAATCTAGTCTCTTAAATTGTTTTGCAGCATTAAAAGAAATTGTGTCTGCATTCAGCCTACACCCCTGGGAATCAATGCAGAGGTTCTCTGAGGTGGCCAAGCCCAGCTTCATGGCCACTGTCCTTTATTGCTTCTGGCTAGCTTGCAGATTTCACATGCATTAAATATCCCACAATAAACCTCATCATCTGTGCTGTAGGGTAGTTTGTATTGGTCATGCGTCCTGTCATGTTGATAGAGGTGCAAAGCTAGATGTCTGACACTCTAAGAATATGCATGTTTTTGAACAATTTGACTACTCAGTGCACCAATTTGCAAAAGCCTTCTGATAACACTTCCAAGGAACAGATAGCTTTGTTTATTTTGAGGTGGGGAGAAGCAGGGATATTTCTTGCTGGAGTTCCTGAGTTCATTGAAATCTTGTCTCTGACATTTAGCTGCGTGAATTTGGGCAAATTATTTCATGGCATTGAGCCTCAGCTTCTTCATTTATAAAGTAATAGTTTCTGTCACTAGTCCTAAGAAGCTCTAAAACAGCTAATACAAGTGAACACATTTTGTTAACTGTAAATCCTTAGATATAATATTATATACTCAGTTCACCAGTACGTTCTTGATAGCCACAAGAGGGTCCAAGAAAGGAAACTGTTTATAAATCTTTCCCTTTCCCCAAATTAATGTTGGAGTGTTTAGGAAAATTCTTACAGCAACGACTCTTAGCAATTATTGGGTCAAACCCCTTTGAGATTAGAGAAAAATGCATATACACATAAAACCGCCTACCAGATTTGGGGGGTTGGATGGGGGATTCCTCTGACATCGTTAAGAAAGCGTTTCTCAGAGTGTGACCTCATTTTCTGCATCCGAATTGCCTGAGGTGCTTGTTAAAATGTTAATTCCTAGACCCGGCCCCACCCCTACTAAATCACAAATTCAGGAGGAGAAATCTGGGTTTTTGTAGGCACACAGATGATTTGTATGCTTGCGGGAGGTCCAAGGACTACAAATTAAGTACTGCCCTCTTGTTCTTTATTCTGTATTTTAAGGTTTTTCCCAGTAGCGTACGAATCGGTTGAACTAATGGGAAGAAAATTCAGCTTCAAAACAGGAACCTAGGTAGACGGTTGACAGTGTCCGTCCAATAGCAATTTTTAAATAGTCTTCTGGACCCTAGCTGTTTAAGTTCTCTCCGAGGGTCTTGACTACCTGCACTCTACAGACTGCTCTTCGCTGGGTGGGGGAGGGGCGCAAGGGGAGGATTAACTGAGCCAACTGCTCCCCCTCCCCCCTCCTCCCTCCCACCCACACCACACACCACACACCACACACACACACACACACCACACACACCACACACACACACACACACACGTAAGAACAGACGTCTCTTTATCTTTGCTGCCCAGGTTCATTATTAAAAGGATTGGTTTATGTGTGTAAGTTTGCAGGGAGGGAAGGGAAAACATCTGCAAAACCATGCAATGCCCTGGAACGGAACTCTTCTAATAAAAGATGTATCATTTTAAATGCGCTGAATTTTGATTCTGGTAATTCGTGCACTAGAGTGTCTATTTCGAGGCAGCGGAGGTATCATATGACACCGCACGTCAAGGCACCGTGGAGCCCTCTCGTGGACTCCCACCCACTTTCCCATTCACCGCGGAGAGGGCTGCTCGCGCCGCCGCTCCCCCTGGCGAGCTAGCATGAAATCTCCCTGCCCCTGCCGAGATCAAATGGAGCTCCTCGCTCAGGGGGTGCGAGTATTACCTCCGCCATGCAATTTCCACTATCAATAATTTAACTTCTTTGCTGCGGAACAGAAGGAGTACATACCGGGCACCAAAGACTCGCACCCCCGACTTCTTTTTAACGAAAGGGAACGTGAGAAAAAAAAAAAAATAGAGTCTGGGAGTTTTGGGGCCGAAGTCTTCCCCAGAGCAGCTGCCTTGATGTTTACTTTGACAAGTAGTGACTGAAAAGGTGGGTTCCTTTTCTTTCTTTCTCTTTCCGTTTTTCTCTCTTTGGTCAGCTAGAAAGCGTTTGGCTTTGGTGAGGTCTGTCATTGCCTCGGCTTCCTGGCTGGAGCAAGTAACTTGGTGTAATGTTATCTGGGGGCATTCATTAATAAAAAATGCCGTTATTATCTTGATTGAATTCCTATTAGGCAAACTCCGGAGAGGTCAGTGCACGAACTCTGTTTAAGCCGGCGTGTTTAAGGCAGCGGAGTAAACCAATAGCCCCCATGCTCCGTGAGATTTCATTGTGTGCTCGCGTTTGCAGCTCCGTCGTGCGGGAAGGTGCGGGAAGGTGTGTCTCGTGGCCCGGTTAACGCACGCCCTCTCCCACAGAACTTGGGTGCCGGGATGGGGCGGAGGGGGTTGCCAGGGAGGGGAGCAAGACCCCGGGGACGCGGGATTCGCACTAGCTCCTGCCCGCCCCGGCGCGCACAGCCGGGGTTTCCGCGAAGGGCGCGGATGCGGGGTTCCCCTGGGCGGGGGGGTAGGTTACCCTTCGAGGCGGCGGGTGCGGCGCGTACGTCCTGCCCAGCCACCCCCGGCCGGCGCGGGGCTTGCGGGGCCACGTCGCGGGGCCCCAGGGCCGGGCGGAACGCGATGCGCGGACCCGGGGAGCCCCGGGAGTCCCAGGGGCTGAGCGGGAGCGAGGAAAAGGCGCGGCGTTCCCTTTAAGCGGCCGCCCCGCACGGGTATCGGTGGCGCGGGCGAGCCGGGGGAGGGGGGCGGGGGGCGGCGCGGTTTGACCAATCGAAGCTCAACCGAAGAGCTAAATAATGTCTGACCCGAGCTCGAGGCGCAGGCTGGAGCTCCGGGTCCTCGCCGCCGCCGCGCCCGGGCGCACCCGCCCGCTCGCTGTCCCGCGCCCCCCGTCGTGCCGCGGGCTCCCGGGCGGGGCCGAGGAGCTGGCCCGGCGCGCCCCCCGCCTCCTCTTCTGGAAGCTTTGATGAGACACTTGAACTGCAGTTGCCACCGCTGCTGTGGGGCCGGCGGCCAGCGGCTCTGCGACGGGGATCCGGGCTGGGCGCAGGGGCCAGGAGCGGGATAACGATGTGACTCCTCCTCCGGGGACCCGTGAGCTTTGTGTGGACTTCGAGGTAGGCAAGTAGCAGGCGTGGGGCTTGGCGCGGGAACCGCCCGTCCGCAGGGGAAAGTTGGCTGGGAGACCCCGAAGTTGTAGGAAGAGGTTGGAACTCCTTTCCTCCCCTCCAGGAGAAAGGGGACTTGGTGTAGCTCCGGCGGAGCTTTCTTCTCGGCATCCCGCGGCCCAGAGGGCAGCCAGGACCCCCCGAGGGAGAGGTACCCCGGGCAGTCCTACAGTGGGGGGAGAAAAAGCCTAGAGGAGACGCGGAGCTGCGCAGCGGGAGCGGAGACGGCGCCCGGGGATCCCCCGAAACCCTCCCCTAGCACAGCCAGGGTCGTGAGAGAGATTTAGGGCGCCAGCTGTCGGGGGCCCTGACTGCGGTGACTGTCGGAGCTGGGGTATGAATCTTTTCTATGGGCTGGGCGGTCCCCGCGCAGATTTTAGGGGGTCCCTTGCCCCCTCAGCCCACACCACCGCCCCCGGGGCTCCAACCGGGCTGCACACGGTCACCTGCGCCTCAGGAGTTGAGACCAAAGCGGACTTACACAGGTCCAGTGCAGTATATCTCGGAAAACTTGAGACACTTCTGCAGCTCGGACCTGAAAGGGGCTGTAGGACCCCGGGGCTGGCTGCGCCCACACTTCTCCCCATCCCACGCCCCTCCCTTGGATCACCTACCAGGGAATTACAAGTTTTGACTTTCGGGAGCAGGATGGGCAGTCTTGACTCGGGTGGGTCTCTAGGGATGCAAAGCCGGGAAGAAGGAATGGGTGAGCCGTGCCGGTAAAGAAAGAGCTGAGCGTTGGGGGCTTTACGCCCGACGGGCTGAGAATGGAAATTGCAGACAGGGGGCACCCCCAGGGGAGAAGAGTCTTGGGGTCGCTAGAATGAACCGGAGTCGTGGTGGAAGGATGCTGTGTTTGTGTGTTGGGGGTGGAGCGGGTTGGAGGGACAGGGGTTGGGGGCCGAGGAGGAGGGGGCAGGGAGCTTGGTGCTAGGGAAGGTAGAGGGTGCCCTCTGCCGGCCAAGCTACCCAGAGCAGCTGCTGGGGCCCGGGAGGCTGGGGGTGGGGAAGTGGTTAAAGGATGACTTTTCGGGATCCCTTTGGGAGCTGGTAGGAGGGACTTGTTGAATGATGCTTCTGACACTCGACTCGGATGTAGTTGACCCGTTGCCCCCCTTTGGCTCCAGTGCAAAAAAGTTTTCCTCGCCCGGGGTCAGTTATGATGGACTACGATTGGTGGTGTGTTAGGGCTCCCTGGATCTTATTTTTGGATTCTTCAGGTATCTTACAATTACTCCTCAATGTCAGCAGTAGCCAGTGAACATTTTTTGACAAGAATGCAGGAATGTTCTTGGCCAGAAGCAAAGGAAATCATATTTCTGAGTGTTTATTAATTCTCCTAGTATAGTGATTTCTTAAAGCAAACCAATGTCTAATTGGGAACATTTTTGTTTTTAAACTGCATATAAAATGTGTTATGCTGTTAAATAAGAGCTTCAAACTGGCTCTACTTCTTGGAAAATACCCCTTCTCTATTTTTATACAAAAGTTTATTTGTATATGTGTTTATTATAAGGTCAAAAGCCATTTTGGTCTTAAAATTACATACTTTTAAAAAACATTTTTATTTATTGAGGTATAACTACAGATTTATTTTGTCTAAACGTGGGAACCATCAGTGTTTACCTCCTGCAAAACATTATCATTTTTAAGTTGGAGTTTCTGAGATTATGATGGCACGTAGTGCTCCATGTTGATCACATCCCACATTGCACGGAGAGATCGCCAATTCTTGGCCCTGGGACCAGCACCCCTTTAAAACACTCACTAACTCCTGTTCCCTGATTCTGCAAACATCTTGTTTAAGATTTTTCTTTTATGAGTTTACCCCTGGACTAGCAGCAGAGGTAAGAGAAAGGAAAGAGACACTTGTTGAAATGTAACCATAACTTTTACTGGAATTTAAAACACGTTGGTCACCATTGCTGGAATTCCAGGGCCATAAAATCGTTTTCTTTTTTTTTCCTACATTATTTTGCAAAATGTGATAAACGTTGGTAAATGCAGACTGGTAATAAGTATTTTCATAGGAGAATTGTTATGTAGGTAGGGCTATTTTAAGTTATTACAGAATGTATTCTATTTATAAATGATGTAAGCAGAAAGAAATGATTTCCAGATAAACAAGACTTACGTACATGTTTTGAAGCATTAGAACACTGCATACACACTTAGGCATCACATTTTTAAAAAAGCAAAATAACAACGTAATTTTTCACATACATTTGGAGCCTTTCACAGCCCATTCACAACTGAATTAGTAACTGGAAATCATGTTTATTTTAAGGTGATATTCAAGGTCTTTTAAGGTATAAGGTAGATCAACATTCAGAATAAAGCATTAAAGAAATCTGTTTTAGGATGTCTTCTCATTAAGTATAACTTTTACTTTCGAACAAGAGGAACTGAGAAAATGAAGCAAATACTCATTTATACTAAGTGAATTAATTGTCTAATGCTCGTAATGGCCAAAGTGGGGTGGGGAAGTGCTGGAATATTGCTGGTTCATTGTGATTTACCGGGGGAGGGGGGGGAGATCTTGTAAATGCAAATTTATAAAATCCTGACGTTAAGTCCTTTGGTTTCCTGTTTAATGGGGACACCATTAGAATGTAAACTATTCCTTTCTTCCTGGAATCTCACTTTTCTGTAGTCAAAATGCAGATGAGTGATAATCTCATTTCTTTGAAACATAAATAGCTCTAGTTTGTAGCTCAGAACACACTGCAAACTGGGCACGCCCACCTGATAATAGCAAAGAGCTCTGTTACATGTTTTTACATTTGTGTTTAAACTTTCTGTAAATATCTTTACCACCCTCCACTTCAAACACAGAGCACACAGAGCTCTGTAATCTATATCCAGGTAGTGAACTTGTGGAATTTAACAGCCAGCAGCTTTGGGTCTCATTCATGGACTTACTCTTCTACTAAGCTTCAAGAATATTGAAGATGTACACAATACAAAGGTCACATGCACGCAGTTCATTAACATTTTGAGATCTAGGAAGTTAGTCCTAGAGTGGAAAGAATAATTCTCAATTTCGTGAATGAAAACAGAGCATGGAAATTGTATGAGAGCTAAACTCTGGAGATCTTTTAAAATGAAGGGCACTCCCATTTTGATGTCTATAATAGCGAATTTATTTTAATGGTTGAAACCTAATTTTCATCTGCCATCTCCCTGTATGGGTGATTGCAATTTGTGTGAGGGGGCCAGCTCAGCCAAATTCGAGTGAATATGTCCCTTTAATAGGGTAATTGCTAACTTTTTCCAACTTGTTTTCAAACGATTGTTATGGAGCACTCAGTTTCCACTAATTGCAAAATTGCTGCTTAATTGAAGGACTCTCAGCCATCTAGAGCAGCCATTCAGCCACTGGCAGGCTCTGTAATCTCAAGCTGTGAATTGCATTTTAAAAGAGGAATGGAGGAAGAATTTGGGGGAATTCTAGGTAAATGCTGGCTGTTAGGGAGGAAGAAATCATTTGAACAAGAATCACATTAAGTTGCGCTGTGATAAATTTTCTTTACTAGGATGAATAACATACCCAGATGGGCTTCAAAAGTGAATAACCAAACTTATTGGTTACTCTCTGCATCCATTTACTCTCTTTAGTATGGAGTAATGTTAAGCAATAAATGATGTTGGCAAATGAAATCCGTATGCCATTTGTATATGGGGTTTAACCCTAGGAAACAGAAGAAGGCTTTGGTATTTTTAAGCTCAGGCATATGTGTCCTCAAAGTCCCCTTAAACTTGCACTGAAGCATAGAATTGTTGAGTCCTAAATAATTTTACACTTAAACGCATCTCTGGCTTTCCAGAACACTTATACTAAACCCTTAGAATTAGTGATGGACCCAGTTATTAAATATATGAGATCATTCTTGATGGCAGACATGAAACAATGAAGCTCACTAATATATTGATTTTGAAAAACTTGGAGGGGGGAGTGGTAAAGGATGGTAAATGCGTGTGTTCCCTAAGTGGAACAGAAAGGCATTCTTGTTTCACTAGAAAAACACGAGAATATGGTCAGATAAGTATGGAAGCTTTCATTTAAATGCAGATACTCAAATTCACGTTCAGGCCCTGGGACACGTAGGCTCTTGGAGAAACAAATCTGGCCAAATATGCTGGATGCTAAGAAGTGGTTCATTGTCCTGATGTCTCATTTGCACAGTATCTGGAGTTTGAGGATGGGTTCCTTTAAATGAATTGGAAGGGGCTGGTGCGGGACCAGGAGAGTGATGAGGGGGAAGCAGAGTAAATTTACAAGCTTCAGTGACAACCATAATACAGCACAAGTTTATTTCCAAAGATCCCAGAGAGTAAAGAACATTATGCAGTTTTCCCCAAAGGTTCACTTGAAAGAACTTTTCATTGGTTGTCATGGTAGTAATGTCCTGATTTTGAAAGCTCACAGAACCTAGTAGCTCTTAAATGTGCTTTCATCTTGATTCCTTTGGTCTGACTGAAGCTTTATGACCACCTTCTGTGTTTTTGACATGCCTCTGCATATTTAGAGGGAGGTGGGCGGGCAAAGGAAGATGCCTTAATTCTAAGACACTATAACTAGGAAATGTAAAATTTTATGATGAGAAATCACTTAACTTCAAACTGGCTTATTAAAATAAAACTAGAAGACAGCTTGTCATTTAATTACCAACTAGCATGTGTAAAATTAAGATTTATACAATGGAAATTCAAAAAAAGAAAATAAAGTAGCATTTTCAAGAAATTTAAGGAAGTCATCAAAAGTTGAAGTAATAGTGCCACCTAGAGAACAAAATCACCAGCTTTACCAAGCCAAATGGCTCATTTGCCATATGAACACTTTCTCTTCAGGCTATAGTTACATTAAAGGCTAGTCACTAGGATTTGCTTGCTACCCTATTTGGATTTGGTGAGTGTGGGGGTTGGTGGGGTGAGGAGGTTTACTCAGCATTTGGGATTGTAGATGAGATTTTAAAACTGGCAGATCCACAACTCAGTGCATACACGAAGTCATTTTTGCATGTTAATATAGTAGCCAAATGTAATTTAGCCTGCTGGGAATAAAAGCTGGCCTTTTTTTTTTTTTTTTAACATTTATTATTTTCAATAATGTATATTGAAGCATTGAGTACAAAGGTCCTGATTTTATTCACTTGCTACAGGCAGTTCACTGCTCTTTCTGAGATACAATAACACCAAATAAATTGAGTAGAGAGACTTAAGAATGCCTTTGATCTGAGATCCAATTTTAACTTCAATGATTTGAGGAGAATTAAGAATAAAATAAAGGGTCATATATGTAGCATGACTTCCAACACCAAAAAAGTAAGAGGGGAAAAATAGACAAGGAGAAGGAAATTATAAGGGCTGCCTCAGCCTTAGAATAAAGATAGACAAATGAGCCAGCACCAAAAGATAGTAGGGGAGCCAAGGCACCAATAATTACAAATTAGCTTAAAATTCTTTGATGACAAAAATCTGTGTTTAATTCATTTTTGCATGCTCCCACAATAGCATCCAAAACCGTGCTAGTAGCAAAAGAGACACTTGGACAAATACTGTTGAATGAACAAATAGATTGATTAATAGTTGCTTCAGAGTCTGTTGTCTAGCAATACAGACAATGAAGAAACTTCCTAATTGCAGAAAAGTGTTCTGCTGGCAGAGAAGCAAAAGCTGGAAGAACTTGAGTGTACTGCTACTTTGTTTCTGGTACTGGTTGTTGATGTCCTGGAGTTGGCTTAGTTCTGAAACCTCTTATGCACAGTTTTATTCTTTTATAAAATTAATCATGTTTGGAACATAGGAAATGTTAGTGTTGATTTATGCAGTAGTGGCTATACACTTCCTGGTGGATTTTCATTTCATCATTTTCAAAGTTTTGGATTTCAGCTGCTGTGCTTCAGGAAGTGGAGGAGTGTGTGTGTGTGTGTGTGTGTGTGTGTCTTAAAAGTATATGTTAAATTAGTGCCTGTTTCTTCTGGTAAGCAGATAACCAAAGAAAGTCATTATATTGTCTATATTTTGTGTCATGCATAGGGACAGTCAGGTGCGGAAAACTTTTCCAGGAAGGGGGAACACTAGAAAAAGAGAGAAGGAAAAAGGAAACTCGTTGAGTACCATTTTGCCACATGAGATTGAGTCTAATCAGCCTTGGTTTGAGAGCTGCTAGCATCAGCATTTGCTGCGTTTTCTGATGTTCTTTCTGCCTTCCTGTGTTTTTGAAAACTGAAACTATGCCCAAATTGAAACAAGTTTCTCTATCTTCTCACGTGTTTGTTTATTTCTTGAGTTATGGGAAGTGTTTTTACAACAGATAAATTTCTTTTACATCATACAGAATCTGAAGGTCAAGCAGTTGGCTTCACGCCACTGGAAGGGATGCTGGGCAGAGTCCAGGCCTCGTTCCTAGACCAAACTGTCAAAGGTGCTGTCTCTTACGCAACACTGGGAAAGTACATCTAGCATTAACATGTTGGCTGATAGTGTATCTCAAGGCGTAGATGATATGTTTATGGTATTGAAACGTAAAGCCAGGAGACATTCTGTTGAATCCTAGAATCTGGGTCATTTACATTTACTTAGATGTAAAATAGTATGATTCGGTTAAAATCAAGTATATAAATACAGGATAGAATAGGGAGTTGGGAAAAGGTTTGGGGGGATGACTTACCAGACTACACAAAGGAATCCTAGGTGTTTTAAATAATCACAGGTTCAGTGTGAGCCGCTGGTGTGACTACAGGCAGTGCACATAGCTACTGAAAATTTTGGTCTGCACTAGGAGAAGCATAACCCTCAAATGGGGAAGCTAATAATTCTCCTCCACTTTTTAGATAGACTATATATAGGATACTATCTTCAAGGAACTGAAATTGCTTTCATCTGCTGAGATCATGGTGACACAGAGGCACAGGGCATTTGAAATCATTGCATGTGAGGAATGGTTGAGGGAATTTGGTAGGGATGGCTGGGGACAGAAAAACTTAGGCCGGACTGGCAAATGGGTTGGGTTTTTTGAGTTTGGGTTGGTTTTTTTTTTGGTCTCTCTTAGCAACTCCCATCACATGATTCTAGCTACCTGGAATGCTGGCTTAAGAAGAATTCTGAAGCTGTCCAGGCTGAAAGAGAAAGAATGTTCTAAATGCTAATGCCCGCCATGGCTGAGGGATTAGTGGCAGCTTGTGTGATAATGTTTTTGACATCCTTATTTACAGGACAGTCTTCACATGTGGAGGAGGGAGTAGGTTCGTTTTGTGTCACCCCAGAGAGCAGATCTAGGACCAGTGACACAAATGTAGGTAACCATATGTAGTGTCAAGAAGTATTTTAAGTTCCATTTAATTTCAGCAAATATTGAATGCTTGCTGCATACAAAGCACTTCACTGGGGTGTGATTTATAATCTAACAAAAAAAGAGGCTTTTTTAGGATATGGCCCATTCCTGTTACAGATGTTTAAGCAGAGGTTGCAAACCTTATAGAAAGGATGCATGCTAATGTGGGAGGCTGGAGTTAGGTATATGGGATCTGAAGTACCTTTGTCCTCCTAAGTTTTTCATATATATTGATCATATCATGAAGTGACCTCCTTATTTTTAGTTAACATACAATTCTAATAATGACAATTACATATCTTTGTTTTTTAATCCTCTACTTTGGCAGCTTCCTGAATTGAGTATCAGGAAATGCTTCCTTTTTTTTTTTGCAAAGTGCTGCACTTCTACTTTTCCCATACTTTCATCTGGATTCTCAAAAATAGTTCTTTTTTTCCTTTGGATCAAACTAACCAGAATGTTTCTAAAAAGAGGCCTGATCAGATTCAGATGCCCAAATTGCTTAAGAAATTAACTTTTGACATTAGATTTTCTAGAGAGTTCAGGGGCTGAACTAAAAAAACCTTCTCAACATTCACCTTCCCCTTCTGGGAACCATGAAATCTTCAGATATGACAGTTTGCTCCAGAGTTTCTCTTTTTAAATATAAAGTGTCACCCCTCCCCCAACCCATCAAGTTTCAACATAAATTTCTTTATTATAACTTACTTTGCTCTTGGGTAGAATAGTTGGAGATTAATGAACATGGGTGTGTCATTAAAATGCAAATTGAGAGTATGGGGTGTACTGCCCACTCCAGTACTCATGAATATTTATTCTTTATGATTGATCTCTCCGACTACTTGCAAGTATTCATATTGTCAGCTTATCAGTTTACTATTTACATCCCCTTTAGGACATCACATATTTTGTGTTGCTACATGTATGTTTTCTCCTGTTTCAAAGCTTTTCTTTTAAAACAGTAAGAGTGTTATACACAGGGGATGATTATGTTACTCATGAATTCACCAAGCATAAATTGAGTGCCCAGGGGGTGCCAGGCACTAGGCTACATGGGGTTTCTTTTCCCTATATGGTTCCATCCATCTTTCAGTGCTACCTGTTTGGGAACTCCATTGATTTTCCCATATAAGGCTTACATTACCTCTTCATATACTCACTTCAAAAGCGGTCTGGTCTTTAGAAGGAAAAAAAAAATCTGTTGAGCAAAATCTCGGACTTCCTGTCCATACTGTATTTTCAGCCATGGGCTGTGACATTTTAAAATAACTTATTTCTCTTTTAAGAGTTGATCCTTCTTATCCCTTGATTTTCAGGTGTCATTTCATATTCGGATAACGAAAAAAATGCTTGTTAGACGTTGCCTTAAACATTTTGCTTCTAGAAGATATTTCCTGAGGAGCTCTTTGTGCTGGATGCTGGAAAAAGCCACAGTAGAACTTCTGAACCAAAGATGCTGGTTCATTTCCACTGACTTGATGATGGATCTTTTTCCTTACATACGAGGACATGCTTGGGCCTCTTTGTACTCAGGAATGTGTCTTTCATTTGACAGTGTTTATAAATGCTGTATGTATATAAATTTAAATTGTGAGAATGCTTCCATTTCCTGGAAGCTGGTTTCATGATTATGCTGAGTAAGGAAAAGATGGAAAAGTCGTTTTAGTGAATACTATCTTGCCCTTAAAGATTAGTCAGTAACATGTTTAAGTTTAGTAATGCATGTCTTTAGAGTTTACTAAAAACTACTTTGTAATCCATAGGATCTCCACTCATGGTGAAGTCAGGAGATGTTTTTGCTCAAATGTGTGGTAGAAGTAAGAGTCAGTATGTGGTGTTCATGGGTCATGTAAATATGCCAGTGTAACCGCAAGCAGTTTGGCACCATCAACTCAGAAAGGAACGTTTGAGCTCTTGATATATAACAAGGAAGCAAATTTTCATGTAGTTCTGTGAATTTCAGAAAAATCAAGAAGTGGATCAAGAAGGGGCAGTAGGTCCTACTTTCCTTCTCCTACACCAAACTTACAGCCATGTTCCCAACTTTTGTTTCATTCATGAGCAGGGCAGCTAGAATGAATAGTGCCAGAGAACACTCCATGCTTTGTGTTTTGAGACAAACTCAGAGAGATAGACACATGTGCACTAACCTCAAAACTAGTGGTATAAATATAAATAAGTGAATTGTAGGACTTCCCCCCCCCAAAAAAAAATCATATATGGAACATGAGTGTATAACACAAAAATAAGAAGGGCTGTTCTAGTTGAAGTACAGGTGGGTGCATCAGGGTGCTGCCCCTTTGACCTTGATCAGTTTTTTCCCTTGCAAGAGGCGCCTTGACACATTGCTCTGCAAAACCCAGATGGAAAACTATTTCTCTAGGTAAAAGTCATCACGCAGAAATCCTGAAGTCCTTAATCTTCCTTCCTTTTTTATGAAAATGACTGTCCTCCTGCCCATTCCTTGGCCAGTTCTCTTGCATTGAGAGTTGCGCTCTTCTGCTTGTTCAGAGTAGTCACAAATGGAACTTGATAAAGGAGATATTCCTACATGAAAATTTTCCCATGCATGAGTTTTTAGAAATAATCGTAGGTGTGTAACGGTTGAGAAGCAATGAGGAATGACCTTAAGGTAAAGATTTTATTAATCATTAAATGGATCATCATTAGTAAAATTTGTTTTAAATTGGTTTTCCTAAAATATCAGTATATTTTCCTGGTTTTCACAATCCTGAGAACGACTTTCTTAAAAGTTTATTATTCCAAAGCCTCTGATTGTTCTTCAGAGTCAATCTCATGTAAAAATCTCAGGGAACTCTCACCATCGCTATTCCAAGCACTATTAAAGGATGTGAAAACTTGCCCTAATGCAGTAAGCATTGGTACTAGAACAAAAATTTGGTTGGTTTGTCATCACTAACATTCCTACATGATTTTCTTGACTGACATCATACATAGACAAGGCTGCACACTTCATTAGGCATCTTGTCCAAAATCTTGATTCATGTTTTAAAAATGCATTCTCATGTTCCATTCCATTTGATCCTACAAATAACCCTCTGCAAAAGATTGAGCAGACATGATTCCCACATAATAGATAGAGAAACAGAAGTTCAGAGTACCTAAATAACTTGATCCAAGATGCACAGCTCTAGAACCCGAGCAAGGATTACAACTCAGTGACTTCTACCTTAGCCCTCTTGCCCTTGCTGACTGTCGCCAACCATAACATACAGTATTCAGATAAGAAACCATATTTCATATGGTTTCAAATTTCAAACCCTTGGTACGTTAATGTGAATCTGGCACAGGTATAAGCTGATACTGTCACCCTCTATAGAGCAGAGATTGGCGATCTTCTGTGCACCAAGGAGGAAAATGATGATGGGAAGATTACAAAAATGTTTAAAGAGTTTTTAAATGTAGTCCCCCCCCTTTTTTTTTCAGGAAAAGAAAAAACTCTTGAAGAGAGAGGAATAGGATGTATGATTTTTTAATGTCTTGTTCCTTGAGTTTCTTTGTTAAAATTTTACTTAAAGCTGAGAATCCTGGTGTATGAGCCATAGAAGAACATAACAGAGGGGGGGTTCCCCAACATGGCGATCATCAGAATTGCCTTTGAAACTGTAAAAAAAAAAAAAAAGTATGCAGATAACAGGTGCTAGTCCTTGATATTCATAGGTTTGGGACAGAGCCTGGACATATATTATGGTTAGAAACTTCCATAGGTGGTTCAGATATGCAGGAAAGTTTAAGAATTGCTGAATGAAAAGCCAAATAAATTTACTATCCTGTGATACAGAGAGACTTATCATTCACTTCATTGTTCAAATATGTGGGTTAGTGCATGGTTAGAAGGGATTTGGGGCCTTGTAAATAATCAGAAGTTCAGAGGCTTTGAGATGGGAGGCCTGTTGAAGATGTTTTCCGACTCAAAAATTATTTCCTCAGAAAATTCTTGAGAGCAGAAAACCTGGGACGATATTCCCCAGTCCAGTGATCAAGTTAGATTCTAGATCCACCACTTACTAGAATTGTGACCTTATACATATCACTTAAACTCTCTGTGCCTCACACTCTTGATGGGGTAGTGGTAGGGATTAAATGTGTTAATATTAGTAAAGTGCTTAGAGCAGTGCTTGGCGTAATAAGGGCTTAATGAATTTCAGTCACTGTTGTTGCTGTTGGCACTTTCCAGCCCAAAATAGCACCATTTGTGACTTATTATCAAGACAATTAAAAACTTTATTAACATGCTTCCTGCATAAATTTGCTTCACTTTGTACCAAAGTTGACGAGACAGAGACTGTTTTACTGTAATCTTTGGAGTCTAATTTATTAATGACTTTCTTCCCCCTTCATCCATTTAAATCCTACTCATTCTTCAAGACCCAGTTGGAGTGATAGAGTTGGATTCCAAGTACGCCACCTAGTAGACCTATGATCTTGGGCAAGTTGCCGAAATTCTCCATGCTTTGAGTAATGTTGAGGGAAATACTTTCCCCCCATCCTATGGTTCCACAAGGGCACCTACTTCCTAAAGTGCACAAGAAGGGTCAAATCAGAGCATTCTGGATCTTCTCTCATCCCTGTTACTTGTTCCTTTCTATGAGAAGTGGTGATCAATCTGATTGGTGGGACCTCACTAAACCTGTCCTCTCCTGGAGTGTATACTATGTAAGTCAAAGCAATGGACTGCTGGTGCTGAAATTGAGCCCACCGCTCTTTTGCTTTGTGGGACCACCATGTCCAAGTGAGTAGGTTCTTGGCATTCTAGCCATGATGCAATACACAGTAAATGCTGGGCTGGCTTCTTCAGGCCCTGCCAAAACCTGTGCCCACCATGTTTTCTAACCCAGCTTTGCTAACATGAGGCCGACTCTGTATTTTGATTCCCTCTTGGCAGTGTGTTCCTTTTTTTTTTTTTTTTTTTTTAAAGATTTCACTTATTTATTTGACAGACAGAGATCACAAGTAGGCAGAGAGGCAGGCAGAGAGAAGGGGGGAAGCAGGCTCCCCACTGAGCAGGGAGTCCGATGCAGGGCTCAATCCCAGGAACCTGGGATCATGACCTGAGCCAAAGGCAGAGGCTTTAACCCACTGAGCCACCCAGGCACCCCGGCAGTGTGTTTATATTCTGTTCTCAATTCAGGTTTCCAAAGAGAGGAGGTAGGGTTACCCCAAATATGTACTACTAAGTAAGAAGTTGAATAAATGGTAATTTTTTTCAAAGTTGTATGAG